>RJWM01032728.1:0-21229 GCA_004363535.1 Dasyprocta punctata | reverse complement strand
GGAGTAATGTACCAATATAATTCACTGAGAGTCTGTAAATAATTCTTAAAAAATTGGTGTTTGATTTCTTTTAGTCTAGAGTTCTTAGAAAATGGCTAAAGATCTTTCAAGGAAGAAAACAGATTTTTATAAAAACACATATGATGGCATTATGTAGTATTTCCTCAAAGGACAAGCTATTACCTGCAAAGTCTTTGACAAAAGTTTTGTTTTAATTCAAATTCTTTGCTGCATCTGTCCTTTAACTGCAGATCCAACAAGTGAATTCTTTTCTCTTGCTAACCTTCCTCCCACCACATTGTCCTCATCCAGCCTATTGAGCAAGGTAGGCAAAAGATTCCCTTAAGATACTGCTATTGCCTAAACCTTTTTCACTGAATTTTTGTTCTAAAGTCATTAACATGTTTGTCTTTCTCAGTCCTACGAAATTATAGCTCAAATATTATTTTCTAATCAATTGTATATTTTTCTAAACATAATAACCAATTCTGGCTATTATATGATAGTGGACCACAATCTTTAAGTCATCAGGGCTCAGTTTTGTGGAAGACAATTTTTCCATAGACTAGGAGGTGGCTGACTGGTGGTTTTGTTGGGGAAAAATAACAAACTTACAGATATTTCATGATTAATTAGAAGAATGACCAAGTTGCTGTTCTGCTGTCTCTGGTAAATTCAATTGACCCTGACAACATCAGAGCAATTGCCTATTCTTTAAGGCACTTTGGGCTGACCTGTGCTCATTCAGTCAAGTTTCTCTCTGGAATAACTCGTATATTTTGGTAATGTCCTGAACCACTTTCATTCAGTCAAGTCTCTCTCCTTACCCCCCCAACAATTCCTATATTATGGTGATGCCCTCAAGTATAGTCATTCTGTAAGAGTCCCCTCCCCTGGTTCCTGGAATGTTTCTATTGTTTCAAGACTAGCCTGTCTGTCCATATATGATTCAATGTATGTAACCAATCATGTAGCATTTGGTCACTTGATTTGCCCCTCCCACTTCTAATTCTATATAGACTAAACTGTTCCCTGATTCGGGGCTGTTGCTAGGGAGGAATTATCCCTGCAACTGTCCACTGTCGTGAACTCCAACAGTCTGCTGGTGTAAAGATTAAATGCTGCCATCTTATCTCCTTGGTGCAGAGTCTTCCTTTTGGTTTTGTTTTGGTTTGTCTTGGCTTGGCTTGGCTTGGAAAATTTCCTGCAACATTTTGAAATTAGACTATCTGCATTTAGTATTTAAAACAGCACTACTTTGCTTTGAGATCTATTCAAAATTGACAGACTTCAATAAAAATATTGTAGATAATATGCACAATAATGGTATATACTCATTCATTAAAAAAATCTAGTTCCTTCTCTTGTTCAGTTCACAGTAGGGTTTACACTCCTGTTGTTATGGGAGATTTCCCAAACCAAGCCAAGCCAAATCAAACCAAACCAAAAGGAAGACTCTTTGCACTGAAAAGATAAGATGCCAGTATTTAATCTTTACACCAGCAGACTGTTGGAGCTCACGACAGTGGACAGTTGCAGGGATAGTTCCTCCCTAGCAATGGCCCCGAATCAGGGAGCAGTTTAGTCTATATAAAATTAGAAGTGGAAGGGACAAATCAAGTGACCAAATGTTACATGATTGGTTACATACATTGAATCATATATTGACAGACAGACTAGTCTTGAAATAATAGAAACATTCCAGGAACCAGGGGAGGGGACTCTTACAGAATGACTATACTTGAGGGCATTACCATAATATAAAAATTGTTCCAAAGAGGTAAACTTGACTGAATTAAAGTGGTTAAGGATATTACCACCATACAGGAGTTGTTCTAGAGAGAGAAACTTGACTGAATGAGCACAGGTCAGCCCAAGGTGTCTTAAGGTATAGGCAATTGCTCTGACATTGTCAGGGTCAACTGAATATACAGAGACAGCAGAACAGCACCTTGGTTAGTCTTCCAACTAATCATGAAATATCTATAAGTTTGTTATTTTGCCCCAACACTATGAGAATCTAATGCTGCTACTTAACTGACAAAAGGTGTATCTACAGTAGTAATGTAAGTTATGGGGACAGGTGTTAAATCAAAGTAAATTTTGGCCCATGTGTCCTCTGCCCCTTCCTGCTGTACAACCTGGTTCCTAATGTTACAGGCACTGACTTAGTTAGAAATCTTATAGGAAGTCAGAAAGGACTGGGCCCTCAAAGGAGCCAGCACAGAGGACCAGATATCTTGTGACCTTGGCAGAGACACACACCTCTTGCTGTGGGCCAGATCTCAAGATAAAAGGCAAAACAAATGCAACCACACCCTAAGTATAAACCTTAGTGATTAGGTATGGATCCTCTTGAGAAGCCAGGAATTACCATCCCAACCCCCTACAGAAAGAGTCATTGATCCGTAAGAATGCTCGCTTTCTTGGTGACTCACTTCCCTATTTGTCCCTGATTTGGTCAATTTTACTTAACAATTAATCTTATTGGTTGACCACAGTTCTGCTCACCTCAAACCCGGCTGCTTTGTGAGTTTCCAGTTTTTCCCATCATGGTTTTACTCTATAATAGTCATTAGAAAAGACAGAGTCTTTGGCAACCCACTTGGGACCCCTTCTTTCTCTCTCAGACAGAAGTTTCTTTCTCTCAATATATTCTGCTCTTACCCTCCGTTGTTCCTAAAATTCATTCTTCGATTTTAGAGAACATGGAGTTGTGCCAGACATATAGTAGGTTGGGAGTTTCATTCCCCTATATCACTAACAGATCAAGAATCAGTACATATATGTGGCTTTGAGTTGGAGACCCTTTCATATTGATATAGGGGAATGAAACTGTCTTGAGATCTAGCCTGCAGGAAGAGGTGTGCATCTCTTCCAAGGTCACAAGATGTCTGGTCCTCTGTACTGGTTCCTTTTAGGGCCTAGCTCTGTCTGACTGCCTATAATATTTCTAACTAACTCAGTTGCCTATAACAACATGAAACTGACAACTTGTCACCATGTAAATCATTCCTGATCTTTATAATCTAAAAGCCTATTTTCTCCATAGCACTCATCACATAATCATGCTTTGATTGTATGCTCATATTTTAGAAATGTATACATCTTGTATGCTTTAATTTCAGTTATGTATATGTCTAGATTTAATAAGCAGATTTAGCAATGTAGCTGGTTACAAAGTCAATACTCAAACATCAATAGCATTTTTGTACATGAATAACAATCTCACTAAGAGAGAAATTAAGGGAAAAATACCAAAAAAATGAAATATTTAGGAATCAATCAAATGAAATATGTAAAAGACCTCTGTACTGAAAACTATAGTACTCTGAAAAAGGAGATTGAAGAGGATATTAGAAGATGGAGAGATATCCCATGCTCCTGGGTAGGAAGAATCAATATAGTGAAAATGGCCATACTTCCAAAACTGTTATACAGATTCAATGCAATCACAATCAAAATGTTACAGGCAGCTGAGTTAGACAGAAATATTATAGGTAGTCAGACAGGGCTAGGCCCTCAGAGGAACTGGTACAGAGAACCAGATATCTTGTGACCTTGGAAGAGATACACAACTCTTACTGTGGGCCAGATCTCAAGACAAAAGGCAAAACAAATGCAACCATACCCTAAGTATAAGCATTAGGGGTTAGGGATGGATCATCTTGAGAAGTCAGGAATTACCATCCCTATCCCCTAATCTGTAACAATGCTCGCTTACTACATGACTCGCTTCCCCATTTGTCCTTGATTTGGTCAATTTTACATAAACAATTAATCTTATTGGTTGATCATAGTTCTGTCCCACCTCAAGCCCATCTGCCTTGTGAGTTCCCAGTTTTCCCCATCATGGTTTTACTCTATAAAACTCACTAGAAAAGACAGAGTCTTTGGCAACCCCCTTGGGTCCCCTTCTGTCTCTCTCTGACAGAAGCTCTCTTTCTTTCAATAAATATATTCTGCTCTTACCCTCCATTGTTCCTAAAATTCATTCTTCGATTTTAGAGAACACAAACTTGTGCCAGATGTATAGTAGGTTGGGAGTTTCATTCCCCTGTATCATTTGGAGGTCTGAGATTGTTTTCCTATATCATTTGGAGGTCTTATACGGAGATCATTCTCCTATATCAAAAATACCAATAGCATGTCTTACAGAATTAGAGAAAACAATCCTAAAATTCATCTGGAACCAGAAGAGACCTAGAATAGCAAAGGTGATCCTGGATAACGAAGACAAGACAGGAGACATCACAATTCCTCACCTGAAATTATGCTATAAAGCTACTGTGATAAAAACAGTGTGGTGCTGGGAAAAAAAAAAAAAACAGGCCTGAAGATCAATGCAACAGATTAGAAGATCCAGAAACAACTCCAGACACACTAAGCTACCTTATCTTTGACAAAGATGCCAAACACATTCAGTGGAAGAAATATAGCTATTTTAATAAATGGTGTTGGAAAAACTGGCTTTCAACATGTTGAAGATTAAGATTGGACCCATATTTTTCACCATGTACTAAGTTAAAATCTAAATGGATTAAACATCTCAACATTAAAACAGAAATATTAAATCTGCTGAAAGACAGAGTAGGTAAAACTCTTGAAGACATTGGTGTAGGCAAAGACTTTAAGAATAAAAGCCAGACTGCACAGGAATTATCACAAAGAATGAACAAATGGGATCTCATCCTACTGAAAAGCTTTTGCACAGAAAGAGAAACCACCAACAGTGTGAAGAGACTACCCACAATCTGGGAGAAAATGTTTGCCAGCTGTCCCTCAGATAAAGGATTAATATCAAAAATGTATAAAGAACTTAAAAAAATCAGTCCTTCAAGATTTAAAGACCCAGTTCAAAAATGGGCATCTGAGATGAACACACACTTCCCAGATGAAGAAGTACAAACAGCAAATAAATATGTGAAAAAATGTTCAACATCATTGGCCATTCAAGAGATGCAAATGAAAGTAACACTGATATTCATCCTCACCCCAGAAAAAATGGTTAGTATTAAGAAGTCAACCAATAACAAATGCTGGAGGAGCTGTGTACAAAAAGGAACTCTTCTCCACTTTTGGTGGGAATGCAGGCTGGTGCAATCACTGTGGAAGTCAGGGTGAAGATTCCTCAAAAAACTTAGATTGGAGGTCCCATTTGACCCAGCTATTCCCCTTCTGCATATCTTCCAAAAAGAATTAAAAACATCCTAGCACAGTGCTATATGTGTCCCTATATTCATAGCTGCCCATTCATAATAGCTAGATCTTGGAAGCAACCTAAATGCCCCTTGATTGAGGAATGGATAAAAAAGATGTGGTGTTCCTATATAATGGAATACTACTCAGCTATAAAGAACAATAAACTAGACATTTTCACTCTTAAGTGGGTGAGTACTGAAAATATACTTCCCAGTGAACTAAATAAGTCACACATATGTAACCATCACTTTGTTGCACTTGTGTGATGAACTGAAACAAAATCTATGTATACAAAAAATTAGTTAAGACAGTTAAAGAAAAAGAATTTTGAGCAAAAAGTAGTTTTCTCAGGGTCATCTTCAGATTTCATTGTTAATGTGAAATGTTTGTTTGAAAACAATAGAGCAATCATAACATAAAATATAGTCATATAGCTGGTTTCTCTTGATTCACTGAGGCAAAAGTTTTGTGCTAATAATTTTTTGGATAATGTTTCATGTCCATATTTTTATCCTAAATAATTTCTGTGAATATAATAATACGTGATGTGCTGATGATTATTACTCTCTTATTGGCTGGTTATAAAATTGTTGGTTTCTTACTTTCCTTTTGTTTAACATAAAAAAATTGTATTCTTTAATTTCAGTTATGTATATGTCTTGTGATGAAAAAACCCAAGAAAGAATTAAGATGTTTTGTATCAGAAGATAAGAAATAACCTTGGAGAGTGTTACAGGCAACTGAGTTAGTTAGAAATATTATAGGCAGTCAGACAGAGCTGAGACCTCAAAGCACCAATGCAGAAGACCAGATAACTTGCAACCTTGGAGGAGACAAACACTTCCAACTGTGGGCCAGATCTCAAGACAAAAGACAAAGTGAATGCAACCACGCCCCAAATATTGGTATTATAAATAGGTATGGATCACCTTGAGGAAGCCAGGAGTCATCATTCCAACTCCCTACAGGAAAAGTCACTGTTCTTTAAGCATGCCCTCTTGCTACTTGACTCAGTTCCCTATTTGTCCTTATTTGGTCAATTTTACCTGAACAATTAATCTTATTGTTTGCCCACAGTTCTGTCCCACCTTATGTCCAACTTGCAAGTTCCCATTTTTCCCCATTTTGGATCCATCTCACCTTGTGGTTTTGCTCCATAAAAGTCCCTAGAAAAGACAGAGTCTTTGGCAACCCACTCAGGACCACTTCTATCTCTCTCCTAAACAAAAGTTTTCTTTCTCTAAATAAATATATTTTTTCTTAACCTCCATTGTTCTTAAAATTCATTCTTTGAATTTAGAGAACACAAATTTGTACCAGACGTATAGTATGTTGGCAGTTTCATTCCCCTACATCAAGGGTATTTCAGAAATCTCTATGTCAACCCCAACCACCATAGATTAAAAGCTACAAAAGTGAAAGATTATTTGAAAACCTTTTTTATATAGGGGTATGAACCTGGGACTCCTTCCACCACTTAAGTGACACTAGGCTGGTGGCTGGTCTCAAGAATTGGAGGACAGGTTTCACTGAGACAGACTGGCCCTGATCCTCCTCTACACTCTCGAGGAAATGTCAGGCTTGTTCTGCTTCAGTTTCCTTTCTTTGGCTTTACTTCTACTCAATTCTACAGTTTGTACTTTCCTTATAGAGGCATGTAAGATCAGAAAGAACTCTAGACTATTTCAACCTTTTCCCCCTAAATTAAGTGTATAGAAAATGAGCATCACTAATGCCAAAGACCCAGAGGTCATCTTAGATAAAGGATACCTACCCAGTCTCTGGGTTAGATGAGACTTCAGAATTGTGCCCATCCAGGAGAACACACATAAAAGCCATGTTCTGGCTTAATGTTCTGGGCCATGATCTCTTCTAAAGATTGATCCTGAGACACAGTTGGGAGAATTACTTCCATGTTACACTGGAAGGAGCTATTCCCAAAAGCAGCACACTTACGGGACCTAAACATTTAGACCAAGGAGACTCTCCAACCTTCCAAGTTGTGTACTTTAAAACTGCTATTGCAAATTTATGGAGCACTAGGTAATGATCTTTTTTTTTTAAATTTTAAAGATAGTAAAATCCAATAGGACATAACAGAACAAAGTCAATCAAAACAAAGCCGGAGAACTGGTATAGAACTTCGAAGAAAGATACTATGGAAACAATAGCTACTATAGTATATCTTGTTATCTTCAGAATAGCTGACCATTCCAACAGTTATAGTAGAACTGAACCAAAAGCAAAACAGAATAAAACCAATAAAAACAGAATATAAAATAAAGCAAAAAAAAGTAATAATCAGAGTAAAGCAAAACAATGAGAACCATATTGGGTCTCAAAGACAAGACAGAAGAGAATCCCCCATACTTGCTACATTGCCTACTGTCATCTTCCAAAGAGATGATTGCCGGCCCCAGACCTGCAAAGCCAATGAAACAATGCTAGCATTTAGTTGCTTAATGTTCCTTATTTGCTATCAATTTAGCCAGACCTCTGAACCAGCAGGTTGCTTACAGGGGGTGGGGGGGTGGGGGATGGGTTGTCCTTGATTGTAAGCCCACACACCAGTAGGGGTATGGGAGGTGCATGTTTCACTTCCTGGAACCCGCACAGGTTGCACAGTCCCCCAGAAAGCAGATTAGTTGTCCTCTGGTCAGTGCCGCTCGGGCCCAGTGGGGTGGGTCCTCCAGGGGCGGATTCTCATTTTCTTCCAGGAGTCCATGCAGGTCACACAGTCCTCCAGAAGGCAAATTAGTTGTCCTCTGGTTCGAGCTGCTCATAACCCAGTTGGGTGGGTTCTCAAGGGGTCCATTCTCTTTCTCTTCTGGGAATCTGCACAAGTCACACAGTCCCCCAGAAGGCAGATTAGCTGTCCTCTGGTCAGAGCCACTCAGACCCAGCAGGGTAGGTCCTTGAGGGGTCCATTCTCATTCTCTTCTGGGAGTCCACACCACTCGCACAGTCCCCTGGGAGACAGTAGGTAACAATCTTGCTTAGGCTTTTAACTATATCTTATAGAACCTTGACAAATGATGGTTACTCTGCCAGCTAATTAATCACTGTCTTAGCAGCTGCCACTCTTCAAAGCAGAGGAGAGGTTTCCCAAGCATCTGTTTCGTGAATCACCATTGAAGCCAGTGGCCAATGGAGTCAATATAATGTTGACCAGGTAAACAGCTGGATTCCTTTCTGGAGACTGACCTTTGGTTATCTGGGCCAATAGAAACAGAACAACTGAGGGTTTCTGGCCAGGGCAACTCTCTGGTGAACTCCCCAGGTTTCCTCAGTAGACTTTGGCTCATGACCACTGAAAATCTCCACTTATCTATCATCCTTCTTTCTCTGCAAGTGGACTAGGTAGTCTCACTAAGACTTTTCAAGGCATTTTTAGATTACTTAGATTACCCCGCCCTTCAGAAATTAAACTGAGATCGTTTGATTGCTTACATTCCACAGCAGCTAGTAGGGGAAGGATTTACATTTGTGTCTTACATATGTTAATTAAGAGTAAATAGCGTTTTCTGTGTGCCTTTACCAACATAAAATGGAATTGCTAGATGATAATAAGTTTAACCTTTGAGCTTCAAAAATACAGAAATTTAAATAAAGTATAGCCTTGTCCAGTTACTATGAAAGGTTACCTAGATAAGTAAATGCGAGACAAATGCCTGGACACTCCTTTGCCCTAGTGCTCGGGGCAAAGCTTCCTCATCAATTGTTTTACCTATCTCTAGAGGTGAGTTATTTACAACCAAAAAAAACCCTCTAATTATCAATTCACCTTTCATATGCTTTCTTTGATGAACAGATGCAGTAGTCTGTTACAAAGTTATGCTTCCTTCTTTAAATATTCCTGTTACAATAACTTATAAATGTCATAGAATCAAAGTTCACAAGCTACTGGGGAAGATAAAATTGCTTGCCAGTTCTAAGGATGGATAGGCTGGTCGAATTTATCTTTCACTCTCCAGTGCATCCACTTGCCCTGGAGCTGGGTCCACCCAAGGAATGCCTTAAGGTTCTTTATCAAATAGGAATATGAGGGACGCTTTTATCTCCTTTTTGCATAGTTGGTAGCTCAATGTCAATGTCTCTAGCACTATAGACAGTTCAGTGGAGTTTCCTGAGTTGGATTACTGGTACAAAATGTTTGATGACCTTACAATATTGCTTTTTACATTGCAGACATGGGCAACTGAATGCCAAAGCCCCTTACCCCTTTAGTATGCATTCTTAAGCACTGGAATATATTCAACACTTCCATGTTGAAATAGAGCTGTTTGATATTTCTCTGCATGTGTGCTTAGCCTACCTACTCCTAAAGCCAAAATGGAATGTACAGGAAAGTATTAACTATGATATTTCTTTTAAGACTAGAGGTATACTGTGAAAAGGAGGGAAAATGGTTAGAATTATCTTATGTTCAGACTTTTTGCATTGAGGAATACTCTTTATTTATAGTCTAAATGTAAATGTGAGCCACAGGAAAATATAGCACCTCAGACCCTTAAGGCATTTACTACTATCCCAGAGCCTAAGATTGCTCCTTCCAAACCTTTGGAACTTGGGAACAAAACAGCCTTAATCAAATCTACACCCACTATTACTGAACCTAAGTTTCTTCCTACTTGCCCTTTAAGTCCCGAGGTTAAGTCTTCTAGACCAGCTGCAATTCAGACCTCTACAGGAACATACTCATCCTTAGCTGAGTTTATGCAAGCTCCTCAAGGGCTATATCTTTTACAGGAAGTACATGGACAATTTGGGTTTTCCAGAATTCTTGTGCCATTTTCTCTCAGGGACTTAAAATAGATTAAACTAGACCTTGGAAAACTTTCAGATAACCCTGATAAGTATGGTGAGGTCCTTAGAGGACTTACACAGATCTATGAGCTAGATTGGAAAGATGTAATGTTACTCTTAAATCAGACATTGACTTCTAGTGAGAGACAATCAGCATTACAAGCTGCTATAGCGTTTGGTGATGAATGTCATATTGTTAATTTTAAAAGGCCTGAAGATAGATAGCCAGAGGAACTACCAATTCCTACTGGGGCACAAACTGTCCCTATGCAAGACCCCTACTGGCCTAACAACCTAGTGGGTGATTGGAATAGAAAACACTTCCAGACATGTGTCCTTGAAGGTCTAAGAAGAATAAGAACAAAATCATTCAATTATTTTAAATTATCAGTCATTCAATAAGAAAAAAGGAACACCCCTCTGCCTTCTTAGATGATTTGCGCTAGGCATTAATAAAACATACTTCCTTAGATCCTGATTTGAAAGAGGGACAAATTATTCTTAAGGATAAATTTATCGCCCTGTCAGCCTCAGATATCAGAAGAAAGCTACAAAAGATGGTTTTTGCTCCAGATAGTTCACTTAATACTTTATTAAAAATTGCCTCCTCAGTATTTTATAACCTTGATGAGGGGGAAGTCAAAGATAGAAAACAAAGAGACTGAGAGAAAACGGCTGCTTTAGCTGCAGCATTAAGAACAGACCCTATGTCTGATCATTGGGGCTACAAGAAGAGCTCAGTGACCTGCTATGACTGCCATAAGCCAAGCCGCATTAGGAGGGACTGCACTCAGAAGCCCCCGAGACCGTGCCCTAACTGCAAAGGTGATCACTGGAGGGTGAACTGCCCTCTGAGATCAAGGCCCCAAATTTCAGACCCATCCTATAAGTTGGTCCAACAAGACTGAAGGGCCCCAGGGCACTCAGCCTGCTCCCCCTGGCCAGACTGTCATCTCCATGGAGGAGCCCCAGGTAATAGAGGGAAAAGAAACCAGTCTATTGCTGGATACTGGTGCAAGCTTCTAGGCCCTTCTTTTCAATCCTGGTCTTCCTTCTAGTTGCCATACCTCAGTAAAAGGAGTCACCGGAGAGAGGAGGTAATTTGCTATTTTTCACAACCCTTTACATTTTACACATTCATTTTTGATTATGTCTGAAAGTACAGTTCCCCTCTTAGGGAGAGATATTTTAGCATGTTTAAATACTATAATATATATGCACCCAAGTCATGTACACTGTCTTCCTCTTGTGGTGACAGAAATAAATCCTGAAGTATGGGTAACTAAAGGTAAAATAGGTAGAACAGTAAGAGCTGCTCCAATACAGATAAATCTCAGAGTTTCTACTATTTTTCCTCACCGGAGACAGTATCCTTTAAGACTTGAAGTTAGAAAAGGATTACTACCTATAACTAATAATCTAAGAACACAAGGTTTACTTAAGCCCTGTAACAGTTCACGCAATACTCTGATCTTGGGAATCCAGAAACCCAATGGAGAATGGAGATTAGTGCAGGACCTTAGATTGATAAATGAGGCAGTGGTACCAATTAACCCAGTGGTACCTAACCTGTATTCACTTCTTTCTCAGATCCTGGAAGATGCCAGTTGGTTTTCAGTGTTAGATTTAAAAGATGCTTTCTTTTGTATTCCTTTACATGCAGGTTCCCAGTTTCTTTTTGCTTTCAAAAATCCACAGGATCAAGTTTCTTAATTGACCTGGACTGTGCTCCCCCAAGTGTTCAGGGGTAGTTCACACCTTTTTGGACAAGTGCTTTCCCATGACTTAGCATGTTTTGAGTTTTCCCAGGTCACAGTCTTACAATATGTAGATGATACACTGCTATGAACCCTCTCAGAAGAGCTCTATAGCCAAGGCACTTATGCTCTGCTAAATTATCTGCCCAACAGAGGTTATAAAGTTTCTGAATCTAAGGCACAGTTTTTCAGTCTTGAGGTAAAATATTTAGGTCTCATCATATCCAAGGGGAACCAAAGACTAGGAAAGGAAAAAATTAAACCAATTCTCTCTTTCCCACAGCCCAAGACTCTAAAACAACTAAGGGGATTCTTAGGGATTACAGGTTTTTGCTGCCTTTGGATACATGGATATGGGAAAATTGCACAACCCCTCCATTAACTTACATATGCCAAAAGGCAGATACCCATATTTTAATCTGGGAACCTGATTCCCAAGCCAAATTCCAGAAACTTAAGCAAATATTTCTAAATGCCCCAGTCCTGAGCCTACCCATGGAATACCATTCCTATTTATATGTTGATGAGAGGCAAGACATGGCTTTGGGAATGCTTACACAGGATCGATGACCCACTCAACAACCTATAGGGTATCTGAGCCATGAATTAGACATTGTAATGAAGGGATGGCCTACTTGCCTTAGAGCTGTGGCAGCTGTAGCTCTCTTAGTGCCAGAGGCATCCAAGCTGAATTTAGGCAAGGACCTCATCGTGTACACACCCCACAATGTGGCAGAACTTCTTTTTTCCAAAGGGAGTCTATGGCTGTCAGACAACCGACTTCTTAAATACCAGGTTCTACTTCTAGAAGGACAAGCTATTCAAATAAAGACATGTTGCTCCCTGAATCCCACCACCTTTTTACCAGAAGAGGAGGAGGAAATTGAGGCTGACAGACATGACTGTGAACAGAACCAATTTGGGAAGGAACTTACACTGTGATCTTGTCAACTCCTTCTGCTCAAGACAAGCCTGGACTCTCATATATATCACACCAGACGCAAGCCTTGGAAACTGGAGACTGTAGCTGAAGATGAACAACAAAGATGAACTTCTGTGAACCCATAGAAGACTTAAGATTCCTATTTAAAAAAAAAAGTCTTCAGATATGTAATGTTACTATTTGCCCTTTTACTATTCACTTCACCAATTAAAGGAGGTACTTATTCAATTGTAAAATTGAATACTATATGTATATTCCTGATCCTTCTGCTAATATCCTAGTAGCCATTCAAGATAATAGATAGCAAATCAATGACATGTCAGATTCTAAAATTTCCTGGATTTTACCCTTTTGCTCCTTATGGGAAGCCATTCCTAGCTCCTCTTACTGGAAATCTTTGTTAACTGTACTCATAATAATCTTGTTTATTCCATTATTTGGTCCATACATATTTGTTTCTTTTGGTTTTGTCTCCTTTGGATTTAAAACTGTACACCTATCAAGATGAATGTGCCTGGTATCTACTGAGGGTCAGTAATTAGAATCCCTGCAGAATACCCCAGACTACCATTCAACACTTATGACCCCATTCAGCCTGAAGAAGCCAGATCAGTCATCGCCCATCACATCTCATGACAGTTTGGGTTACTTCTTCAGAGGGGGGAATGTTACAGGCAACTGAGTTAGTTAGAAATATTATAGGCAATCAGATAGGGGTAGGCCCTCAAAGGAACCAGTACAGGGAACTAGATGACTTGTGACCTTGGAAGAGACACACACCTCTTGCTATGGGCCAGATCACAAGACAGAAGGCAAAATAAATGCAACCACACCCTAAGTATAGACACTAGGGATTAGGGATGGATCATCTTGAGAAGCCATGAATTACCATCCCAATCTCCTACAGAAAGTCACTGATCCATAAGAATGCTTGCTTACTACACAGCTCACTTCCTGTTTGTCCCTGGTTTGGTCAATTTTACCTAAACAATTAATCTTATTGGTTGAGCACAGTTCTATCCCACCTCAAACCTGGCTGCCTTGTGAGTTCCCAGTTTTCCCCATAATGATTTTACTCTATAAAAGTCACTAGAAAAGACAGAGTCTTTGGCAACCCACCTGGGACCCCTTCTGTCACTCTCTCAGACAGAAGCTTTCTTTCTCTCAATAAATATTTCTGTTCTTAACCTCTGTTGTTCCTAAAATTCATTCTTCGATTTTAGAAAACACGAACTTATACTGGACATACAAGTAGGTTGGGAGTTTCATTCCCCTATATCAATACCTATGTAGAATATCAACCTCTGATATTTATACTTAGGATGTGGTTGCATTTGTCTTTTCTTTTGTTTTGAGATCTGACCCCAGAGCAGAGGTGTCTGTCTCCTCCCATGTTGCAAGGTATCTGATCTTCTGCCCTGGCTCTTTTAAGGGCTCAGTCCTGTCTGACTGCCTATATTTGTGACTCAGTTGCCTGTAACAGTTTCACTGCAAAGTCACCTTAGAAGGCAGCTTCAGATACCTCACATGCCCAAGACTGCCTTGAGATTCACTTCCCTGTGTCTAATCACTGTTATGCTTTAGATCAAGAATACATATACTGCAAAGGATTCCTCAGTGGCACTTTTGGAAAGTGATCCAACCATGGAAGCACTATATATAGTTGACTAAATGTTAGAAGGTAGGACTTGGTCTGAGGAGACAGTCACTGGGGCATGACTTAAAAGATGTATCTCACTTCTTTCTTTCTCCCTTTTCTGTCTGTATCCTGGCTACCATTATTTGAGCAGATTTCCTCTGTCCAGGATCTTACAGTATGCAGTTTGTTTCTGCATATTATCAGCTGACTACAGATTGTAAAAGTGAGCCAAAATAAGGAACTCCTTTAGATTATGGGTGCTTTGTCCCAGCAACAAAGAAAGTGAATAAGACACATTTTACTACCAAGGAAGTGGGTCATTACCATGTGGTTCAGAAGCTTTTGGAACTGGTTCAGTGGAGGACTTTGGAAGTGTTTGATGATACCAACTAGTAAGGTCTAGAATGCTGTAAGGCAACCTGATGAGAGAATTTGGCCATAGCTCAGAAGATCAGATGTTGGTAGAAAGCCAGATGGTAATGACAAGGCTTGTAAGGTTTTGGCTGAGAAGAAAGACTCCATTGATCTTTGGACTTAAAATTATGTGCATTGTACACAGACAGGAAATTTGTCTATTTCTTGTTCCTGAGATTTTTCAGGTGACTGAGATTAATGATGAAAGACTAATTCATCTGATGGGGAAATTTCAAAGCAGGTTAAGAAGAGAGCCCTGGGCTCTGTTCAGGCTCTAGAATGAATACTGGTTGCAGACATTACAGAGATCTACTGTGGGGAGCAAAATGATAAAGCCAAGTTGAATACTTTGAAAAAAAATTGCTAGTGACAAGAAAGGAACTGCCTATGAAGTTAAGGCCTATAAATTCTTGGCTGAAGAGAAGTTGATTATTAAAAGTCTAACATTAAAAGAAGTCAGGTACTTTGAATCAGGATAAAAGGAAGAATGCCTTGAGGGGATTCCAGGAATCAGCAAGACCACACCTTTCACAGGTTCAAAGGTCCAAAAAATAAAAGAATTTTCTTTGAGAAGAGAGCCCTAGGGTAACCTGCCAAAGGAAAGCCTGGCTAGAAAATTGCTTTGCCAGGATTCAGTGCACAACTCTTAGCCAGTCAGTCACACAGAGGCTGCTGCACCCAAGACCAAATGTGCCTAGCTACTGCATGTACTGATGGAAAACATTGGCACCACCTACATAGTACTGGTTTTATAGGCACGTGGTATATAAGAGTTATGGAGTCACAGAGGTTTCTACCAAGTTTTCAGAACCAGACCTGAGAGACGATAGAGTGTGAACCTGAAAAGTCAGTGTGTAAAGCTTTGACAGATAAGCCAGAAGTTTATTTGAGAGCAGAGGATATTGGAAAAGCCAGGAACACTGAATATCTGAGAAAGACAAATCCAACAACAAAACCATCCTAAGAGAGGGACCATAAAATCTGCAACTGATAATAGCATAGAGGATGAGCTGTCCAGGTTGTTTAAAATTACTATCTTTGTCCCTGACAATGAAGATGAAGTTGTAGGATTTAATGGTTATTTTCCTGGATTTATCTTTATTTTGGTTCCATTCTTTTCTATCCCTCAATTTCTCTTTTTTGAAATGTTCAGAATATTTAACTTTCTTTTTTGATTTTTACAAGGTCTTCCAGACAAATTTGCCTTCAGTCTCATAGGAGACTTGGGACTTGAATTTTTCAGAAATGCTGAAAATACTAAGATTTTAGTGACTCTTAGCGGTGAACTAAATTCATTTTGCATAAATATATGTACATGGTTCTTTTCATGAACTGGGAATAATGCAGTAGTTCATAAGAGAATGTCACATAAAGCTCATATGTGTTCATATGCAGAGGTTTTGGAAGGTGATGGAATCATGGAAGTGTTAGATGACCATGTAGGGTCTGGTCAGAAAAAGCTCATACACCAGAGTGTGACCTGGGATACTATATCTCCCTTCCTGGCTTACCCTTTCTCTTTCTACTTCCTGGCCACTATAATTTGAGCAGCTTCCCTCTGCTCAGGCCTTTCTGGCATGCAGTTTGTTTGTGCCTTGGAACAAGCCAGTCATGGACTCTAACCATAAGGCAGACTGTATCTCTCCATCTTTTAAGTTTTGACATAAAATATTTGTTCTTGTGATGAAGAGAGTGACTATGAGAGCCTTCATGGTACTATGAGGCTGTGGCAGCCCTAGTTGCAGTAGTCTAAATTAAAATTCTGCCTGCTGTAGACCTTGGAGTGACCACTGTGAAGTTATTTGGGCAGAATTCTGCAGTTATGGAGTCATGCTGGCTTCCATTGAAATTTCAAAGGAAAAGCTTGATAGTCTGAGCAGTGGTTTACAAATTAGAGCACCTGCAAGTAGCCTCTCATGGAGTTATATATACTGGACCATGAGAGTGGCACTATAATGGAGACCATAGCAATGTTTAAGGATTTCCAGTAATGTCCCCCTGCCAAAGAGCCAGCAACACACAACATCTGTCAAGGAAAGCTGCAGGCAATGGCTCAAAAATTGGCCTTGTGAGTTTTGACCAGCCAAATTATAAAATAGGGCATCCCAATGCTTTGGGAGCCCAAATTCTATAACCAGGTGCCTATGATCCTGGACATGGAGTTTTAAGATTTAGTTTTATTCTTTTGGATTTCACTCTTTGAACCAATTCCCTTCCATGACCCTATTCAGCCCTTTTTAGACAAGAATACTTACCCCAGATAATTTCACCACAGTTTCTAAGTCATATGCCACTATTTTTTTATAAGGGCTCATGTTTTAGGGGGGTTGTGAGTGTCTTGGAAGATTTTCAACTTAAAAACTTGTGAAATACTAGATCTATTGCCTTTGGCTCTCTAGGTGATGTAATGTGTTTTGTATTTTGAGGTGAACAGAAACTTTTAGAGTTCATGAGTCACAGACAATGGTTTGCGTGTTGACACTCAAAGGTTGAAATGTTAAAGATTTGGTCCCTTTTGCAGTGCTAAGATCTTCTAGTAGTTGTGGTTTAAAATGAAGCTCTTAATTCACTGCAAAGGATCTTCAAAGAAGATTATTGTGGGGGCCCAATCCTTCAGTTGCTCTCTGTCTTTTGAAGTGAGTAGTATATTTTTATTACAGAGGCCTAAATCAGTAGAGCTGCTTGATTTCTAACTGGATCCTCTAGAAACATAAGTTAAAGAATGCTTCTCTCTTTATAACATACTTCCCCCATACCTTGTAGCACTGATATGAATTTGAGTAATACAGAGAAAATGCATACAAATTCTCATGGAACAAGAGGGAAAGAAGACTCTTGCATGTGTTACAAAATCATGTAATTGCCTGCCATACACTCTAATTCATTTATTCATTTCATTTGTGTAGAGTGACTTTCTTCAATTTTATCATTTAAGGATATCCTCCTGAGCTTTGAAATCTCATTTCTTATGGCACCTTGCTTTACTATAAAACACGGAATTTGTGTCATCTTTAAGAGTGACATTCACTTACATAATTATATCCTCCACATTTACCATGGCAAACATTAGGTATGAATTTGCTTCCTAATTCAGTAAAACATTCTGAATTATTGTCTTAATTATTGTTTCTGGTTCATCTACTGCCAAAAATATAAACTGAGAAACTGAGAAAATCTTTCCTTTACCTAGCAGATGTAGATTGTCTTTTTCTGCTCTTTATCACAATCTCTTTGATAAACAGTTGCATGTTTCAGTGTAACCAGGTGTTTATAATTCCTTCTATGCAGAAACACTGTGGAGGTTATACACATACAGCTTTTCTCACACACAAACAGTAATGCTACACTATTACAAATACCTATTTTACCTCATTGAAGATCCTATTCTAACATTATGACACTTAAAAACCAATTTCCTGACCACAAGGTAATAAAGCCATATTATCTTTTTGCTTATGTTTTTACTTTTTTAGAAAACCATGCATGAATTTTCAAGATGAGGGCACAGAAATCTGTGCACTTAAATTTTATAGAAAACTTTAATTCTGTCATCTTCTTTCCCATCTAAAGGTATCTGTTTTCTTCTCTTTCTGTCTGTCTGTCTCTGTCTCTCTATCTGTGTGTGTGTGTGTGTGTGTGTGTGTGTGTGTGTCTGTGTCTTTGTGTGTAAGAGCAGGGCATTAGATTAATCTAGGCTATTATTGTATATAATTTCTTTATGACATTATCAATTATTTAAAAAATCATCACTTTTTCATGTCAGCATTAATTTTGGTAAGAAAATTACTCAGGAATATACTAGTTTTTTTGTTCTGTTTTGTTTTACTTGTGGTACTAGGTACTTGAGCCTTTGCACAAGGTACATATTCAGTTCCTTTTAATCTTTTTCTTATTAAAATTTGAGGAAGGGTCTTGGTAAATCTCTAAAGTGTCTAGGTTATGCTCAACACTGGAACCCTCTGTACTCAAGCCCTCAGAGCACTGTGATTACCAACATGCACCCATGCAAAGTTCCTAACATGATCTTTTAAATAACTTAAACTATCTAATACTTAAATCAGTATTACTGTGCTCTTTTGTGTTTGTTTCTAAACTAATTATATCTAGCCACAACTAAAAGAGATTGCTTCAGAATACAGCACTTTAAACCAGAAGAATGTAGAATGATAATTCATGCCTTCAAAGAATGGATTTAGCACCGTGGTTTAGAATGCTTTCTGTCACTTTTCACATATGTGACCTTGAAAAGTTAGTTGACTTTTGTAATTCATATTTTTCTCAGTTCAAAAGTGAGGTTAATGAAGCCTTGCAGGCTTAAATATAGTTAACATTAAATAATTTAAGCTATTTAAAGTGCCAGGAACAAGGAAGACATTTAATCACTTAAAAAAGCAGATTAAACTATTTCATACAGAATTGACTTAACATAGACAAATCTCAACTGTCTTCCACTTCTCTGAGCAGCAGTTTCATTCCCATCATGGTCAAGCATGATACACTATCTCAAATTATATAAACCATTCAAAAACATATGTGCATTTGCCATATTTTGCTAAAGAATTGAGTCAAAAGCATTGTGTAACTTTTGTAAGTTTTACTTCTAACAGGAAATTCATTTTTTGAAGTAATTCATAGGAGAGCACAGGTTCTTAAAGACATTCTTTGTCTTTGTGTCCACTGAGATGGAATGACTGGCAAATGGAAAACGGTGGACTTTTCCCTGAGTTTTATGAGTTTATCTGCTTCGTTTCAGGCTTTGTAAAATGTGGATAACAACCTGTCCAGTTGCTGTGTGTGCACTGAGTTTCCACCGGGCAAACCACATACAGACTGTGTAAAGGAAGGGTCCTTAGACAGTACCTCATTGTCATTTGAACAAGCTGCAGTTACTGTGGGGGGAAAAAAGGCAAAAAACTTGCATCACCAATATTTTGATATGTTACCATTTTTTAAAATTCTTGCTGTGATAACTTAACTGCATAATAAACACAGGAAATGTTGAGCTAAACAAGCACAAAAATAGACTGTTTCATAGCTTTGAAGTATGCGTTTTGGAGGGGAAAAGAAAAATGTTTTATAAACAGAAAGAGGCATTAAAGATCATTATCTTTTTAAATAAATAGAAAAGTTGAACTTAAAATATTCCTATTTAAAAAAATACTCCTAGGAAAGCATATAATTTAAAAGATAATGAAAAAATACCTTCTTATATATGTCATAAATGCAGCTGTACTTTTAATGATGATTGTTCTCAAATATTAAGCTAGAAAGAGGAAGAATTATATGCATCTAGGCATAAAAACAATAACCTTTAAACCTTGGTCAGTAGGAGCAGTCACCATTGCCTAACAATTAAGAAAACTGGGAGGAAACAATGATATAGGGGAATGAAACTCCCAACCTACTATATGTCCAGCACGAGTTCGTGTTCTCTAAAATTGAAGAATGTATTTTAGGAACAATGAGGGTTAAGAGCAGAATGTATTTATTGAAAGAAAGTTTCTGTCTGAAGGACAGAAGGGGTCCCAAGTGGGTTGCCAAAGACTGTCAGTTTTAGTGACTATTATAGAGTAAAACTATGAGGTTAGATGGGTCTAAGGCAGGAAAAATCGGAACCTGCAAGGTGGGCATAAGGTGGGACATGGTCAACCAATAGGATTAATTGCTCATGTAAAATTGATTAAATCAAGGATAAATGGGGAAGCGAGTCACATAGTAAGTGGGGATGCTTAACTACAATGACTCTTCCTGTAGGAGGGTAGGATGTTGACTCACGACTTCCTCTGGGTGAGAGGGAATTATTTAGAATATCAGTCCTTAGGACATGGTTGCATTTGTTCAGGCTTTTGTCTTGATATCTGGCCCACAGCAAGAGGTGTGTGTGTCTTCCAAGGTCACAAGACATCTGGTCCTCTGTGCCGGTTTCCTTGAGGCCCTAGGCCCTATCTGACTGCCTATAATATTTCTAACTAACTCAGTTGCCTATAACAACATGAGATTAAAAAAAAATCCAAAACCATTGAGACCAATAATTTGAAGCATGTGAGAACAAGTTTCTGAAAGCACACAAAAGAGATAAAGCTTTTGTTCAAAAATAACTAAATCTCTCAATCTTATCCTGTAGCCAGCAGTTTCTTTGTGTAGTGTAGGAGTACATAATGTTTTAGAATCATTAAAGCAATGGAAATGTAAAAATGTCCTTTTGGAGTTCCAGGAAAGTATTATTCCTGATGTGCACTGTAAAATTACCTTATTCATTATCATTCAATGACTATATATAGATCACTCACATAAAATCCTTCTGGGTATGTTAAACTGAAAACCATTTTGGTAATATCACATGAGTCTATTAACATCAAGAAAAATGGTACTTACATATTTTATTTTTCTTTATACCCATCTACCTCTTCAGTAATTTTCTCTCTCTGATAAATTGCTTTCCTTATTGAGCCTGAGATTCTCCTATCA
>RJWM01032727.1:0-21224 GCA_004363535.1 Dasyprocta punctata | reverse complement strand
TTTTGCGGCACCGGGGATTGAACTCACAACCTTGCGCCTACCAGGGCTGGCGCTTAAGGCACTGAGCCAAACTCCCGGCCCTGTCCTAGAGAAATTCTTATATGCTCAAGAAGACATATGTGTACAAGAATGTTTGTTGCAGAACCATTTGTAATAGTCCAGCATGGTAACACGTGCCTGTAATTCCCAGTACCCTGGAAGGCTGAGGCAGGAAGCTTGCAAGTTCAAGCCCAGCCTGGGCAAGTTAGCAAGACTTTGTTTCAAAAAATAAAAATGGCTGAGCATGATTGTACACACCTGTAATCTCAGCACTAGGGAGGCCAAGACAGTAGGATTCCCTTGAGTTGGAGGCCAGCCTAAGCTACATAGTGAGTCCAAGTGCAGCCTGAACTATATAGTGAGACCCTGTCTCAAAAAAACAAAAATAGGGCAACCCATTCGGGACTCCTGTTTCTCAGGAGCTATTGCTCTTCCCTATTCCCCCATTCCTTTTCTCCAATAAATTTTCCTAATATTAAAATAAATATGTATATGACTGGGGTGGAAGTCAATGTGAAGGTCTTGGTTTCAACCTCTAGAACTGCAGAAAAAAAAAAAAAAAAAAGGAAACTTATAGCTGGGCATGGTGGCACACGCCTACAATCCCAGAACTCAGGAGGCTGAGACAGGAGAATTGCCATGAATTTGAAAGCAGCCTGGGCTACATAGTGAGTCGAAATGCAGTCTGAACTATGTAGCAAGACCCTATCTCAAAAAAAGAAAAAAATGTTTTTAGACTTACTTTTATCTTTGAATCCCAGTATCTAGTCAAGACTTATGCATTATATTTTGTTGTTATATTCCTTTAACCTATGTTAACCTCAACTGGTACTCCTATTTTTAGGGAGAATTCCTTTTTATTTTGTTCTTCTCCCCTATACTTTTGTGCGTTTCAAATAATATCAGTTTTATTGTTGTTGCTATTTTGTTTTATTTTGTTTTTTGAGACAGGGTCTCACTATACAGTTCAGGCTGGCCTTGGACTCACTATGTAGCCCAGGCTGGCCTCGAATTCAAGAAGTCCTCCTGCCTCAGCCTCCCAAGTGCTGGGATTATAGGAATGTGCCACCATGCCTGGCCAGAAATTTTTAATTTTAGTGAAATTTTAAAAATAATTTTTTTTGACTTTGTGGTTTTGTTTTCTTTCTGACACAGGGTATTCCTATGTAGTCCAGTCTGGCCTCAAACTCACTGTGTAGCCCAGACTGACCTGGAACAAATAGTCCTTCTACCTCAGACTCCCAAGTGCTGGGGTTACACTTTGTGGGTTTTGGTTTGGTAATTTTATTTCAAAAGTATATCCCTCCTCCTGAATTACGACAATATTTTACTTTTTTTTCCTGTTAATTTTATAGTTGTACCCTTCAAATTTAGGGGTTGTTTTGTTTTGTTTTGAGACAGGGTCTCATTTTGTAGTTCTGTCTCACCTTGAACTCACTAGGTAGCCCATGCTGGCCTTGAACTCATGGCAATCCTGCTTCAGTCTCCTGAGTATTGGGATTACAAGTATGTGCCGCTATGCCTGGCTAGTTTTGATTTGGTTTGGTTTCTTTTTTCGAGACAGGGTCTTGTTTTATAGCTCAGGCTAGCCTTGAACTTACTATTTAGCCCAGGCTGCTTGAATTCATAGCCATCCTCCTGCCTCAGCCTCCCAAGTACTGGGATTGCAGGCATCAGTGTCACCACATCCAGCTCTCCAATTTAGGTTTTAATCCATCTAGAATTCACTCTTAGAAGTGGTAAAAGGTAGGGATACAATTTTTTTCATATAATGAGTCATATTTCCCACCATCAAATACTGTACTGAACAATTCCTCCATTTCCAAATTTTTATCATGCCCCCTTTACCATATGTATATTATGATACATACATATACATAGGTCTGTTTCTGTTCTTGAATTAGTGCCACCTTGGTTTTAACGTTCTGTAAGGTATTCTTTTTTCTTTTCTGAGACAAGGTCTATGTAGTTCAGACTAGCCTCAAACTTGCCTTCTACTCTCAGCCTCTCCAATGCTAGGATGACAGGAATGCTCTACCATGCCCTGCTTCTAATGTATCATAATACTCGATAGGGCATTTCCTTCCCTTTGGTCTATTTTTAACATTGCCTTAACCATATCACTACATAATTTTTTCTTGAGGCAGGGGCTCACTATGTAGTTCAAGCTAGCCTTAAACTCACTATGTATCCCAGACTGGGCTTGAATTTGTGGTAATCCTCCTGCCTCAGCCTCCCAAGTGCTGGAACTACAGGTGTGCACTACCATGCCCAGCTCACCACATAAATTGTTAAAATAAATAATCACATACATCATAGGGAATTTTTACCTGTACATAGCATATCTCAATTCTTCTTTTTTTTGTCCTCATTCCCCTCCCCTCCCATCAACCCTCCGTCCTCTCCACATGTACAAAATCTTTGTTTCTATTTTTTCTTCTATTCTTTTTTCCTTCCTTCCCCCTCCCTCCCTTGCTCCCCTTCTCATTTGAACATTTTTTTCATCCTACTTCTAAATAACTTATCATCCATTTTTTACCCTTTCAGTTTCTCACCCAAGAGAAACAATACAACATTTAAATATGTATGTCCAATGTATTTCACTTAAAATTATATTCTCAAGGTATATCCATTTACCTGAAAATTACTCAACTTTATGCTTCTTTATGGCAGAGTAGTACTCCATTGTGTATAAATTTACATTAAATCTGTATAAAAATCACATTTTCTTTATCCATTCATCTGATGATGGGAATCTGAGCAGTTCCCAAGATTTAGTTAATACACATTGTGCTGCTATAAACATTGGTGTGTATATATCGCTGTGGTATGATGCTTTTAACTTCTGGGAAAATACCAAGAAGCGGAATATCTGGGTCAAGTGGAATCTCTAGTTTTAGTTTTTTGAGGAATCCCAACATTGATTTCCATGATGATTGCACCAGGCTATACTCCCAGCAACAGTGGAGAAGTGTTGCTTTTTACCTAGAGCTCCACAAGTATTTATTATTGATTGATCTCTTGATAATAGCCATTCTTTCTGGAGTGAGGTAGAATCTCCATTTTGTTTTAATTTGCATCTATCAAATGACCAGTAATGTTGAACATTTTTTTCATATATTTATTTGCCAGTTATACTTCCTCATGTGATATGTGTCTATTCCTTTTAGTTGCTCATTTTTGGATTGTCCTCAAATTTGGGGGCTCTGATTTTTTCAGCACTTTTTGTATTCTAGATGTTAATCCTTTGTCTGAAGAATAGTTTGTAAAATTTTATTCCTATTCTGTGGGTTGCCTCTTCACTCTGTTGGTGGTTTCTTTGGCTGCACAAAAGCTTTTTCATATATATGATCCCAGTTTTTGACTCTTTGTAACATTTCCTTTGTAATATTTCCCATGCAATAAGAGTTTTGGTCATAAAGTCATTGCCTACACCTATATCCTAAAGAATTTTACCTACTCTATCTTCTAACAGATTAAGTGTCTCTGTTTTAATATTTAGATCTTTGATCCATTTTGATTTTGTTTAGTACATGGTGACAGATATGGGTCTAGGTTTAATCTTCAGCATGTGAAAAATTACTTTTCCTAGCACCATTTATTAGAAAGGCTACCTTTGGGCTGGGGATTTAGCTCAGTGGCTCAAGCACTTGCCTGGTAAGCGCAAGGTCATGAGTTCAATCCCCAGTACCAAAAAGGAAAAAAAAAGGCTATCTTTCTTCCAGTGACAGGTGTTTAGCATCTTTGTCAAAGATAAGGTGAATGTGTTTGGAGTTGTTTCTGCATCTTCTACAGTTTAACTGATCCTTAGGTCTGGGTTTTTTTTTTTTTTGCCAGTACCATGCTGGTTTTATCACAGTAGCTCTGTAGTATAATTTCAGATCAAGATCATGATGCCCAGTGATTTGCATTTGTTACCCAGAATTGCTTTTGCTACTTTAGGAATCTTCTGTTTCCAAATGAATTTCATGATTCTTTTCTCCTTTTTTGTGAGATATACTGTTGAAGTTTTTATTGGGATTACATTAAATCTATATAAGAGTTTTGAAAGTATGGCCATTTTCAATATATTGGTTTTATTATACAAGCAAAAGAGACATCTTTGCTTTTTTTTTTTTTTTTTTTTTTTTTTTTTTTTTTTTTTTTTTTTTTTTTTTTTGTGGTACCAGGGGTCAAACTCACAACCTTGCGCCTGCCCTGCAGGCATTTAAGCCACTGAGCCAAACTCCCCACCCTAGTTTTTTCAAGTCAGGGTCGCACTATGTAGTTCAGGCCGGCCTGGCTCATGTTGTAGCCCAAGCTGGTCTCAAACTCATAATGCTCCTCCTACCTCAGCCTCCCAAGAGCTGGGATTAAAGGCATGTGCCACCACGCCCTGCCATCTTTGCATTTTCTGATATTCTCTTCAATCTCCTTCTTCAGAGTACTATAGTTTTCAATGGAAAAGTCTTTTACTTCCTTTGTTAGATTGATCCCTAAGTATTTCCTTTTTCTTGATGCTATCATGAAAGGTGTTGTTTCCCTAATTTCTCCTTCATTGAGTTTGCTATATGTGTACAGACAAGCTATAAAATTTTAACTACTGACTTTATACCCTGCTGTGCTACTGAATTTGGTTACTAAATCTACAAGTATTTTAATGGACTTTTGGGATCTTCTATATAGAATACCATGTCATCCCCAAATGATGGTATGCTATGACCCATGCTGCTCTTGAGGTTCTTGGGGTGAAGGACTGCAAGAGGATGAGAAAATACAGAAGAGACAAAGCTGGGGTCAAGTTGAGCCCTTATCCTCCTGATGGGAGGAAAGGTACTGCTCAACCAATGTAGCATATTTATTTATATACTCAGAAGGATAAAGTCAATTTCAACTCTGCCGCCTAACAACCCATTGCTTGCATTGTCTAGGGGCTTGGTGTTTTTCTGGGTTGTAGCAACTTCTTCATGCTTGCCCTGGGCACTCTTTGTTTTTGGTAGGGTCATGTCCTGGCCAAGCTGCAGCCCTGCACATGCGGTCAATTTCCAGTTTTAGAGGCTCCCAACAATGGTAATTTAACTTTTTCCTTTCTTATCCTTATTTCTTTAATTTATTTCTCTTATCTAATTGCTCTGGCTAATATTTATAGACCTATATGGAATAGGAATGGTGATGGTGGGCATTCCTGTCTTGTTCATGATTTTACAGTGAAAGCTTTCAGTTTTTGACCATTTAGCATGATGTTAGCTGTTGGTTTCTCATAGATGGCATTTACTAGATTGAGGTAAAGACATTATATTCCAATTTTCTGTAGTTTTTGTTTTGTTTTGTTTTTGTTTTGTTTTGTTTTGTTGAGGCAAGTTCTTCCTATGTACGTCAGGCAGGCCTGGAACTCAGTATGTAACCTAGGCTGGTCTCAAATTTGTGGCAATCCTCCTGCCTCAGCCTCCTGAGTGCTAGTTTTACAGGAATTTGCCACCATGCTCAGCTTCTGTAGGATTTTTATCATGAATGTGTGTTAGACTTTGTCAAATGCTTTTTCTACATCTATTGAGATGATCATGTAAGTTTTGTCCTTGGTTCTGTTAATGTGGAATATTACATTTATTCACTTCCATATGTTGAACCATCCCTGCATCCATGGGATAAATCCTACTTAGTCGTGGTGTATAATCTTCTTGATGATTTGCTGCAGTCTGTTTGCCAGTACCTAACTGAGGATTTTTGCATCTATGTTCATAAGAGAAATTGGCCTATAGTTCTTTTTGGTTGATTCCTCTGTCTTTTGGTATCAAGATAATGATTGCTTTCAGGAATGAGTTTTACCTCCCTTTCAATTTCATTAAAAGCTTTAAGGAGTAGTGGCATTAGATCTTGTCTAAAGTTCTTATAAAATTCAGCAGTGAGTCACTTCTGGGAAGATGGTGGAGCAGTAAGCAGCAGAGGAAATAGCATCTCTGAGACTCACCATCCAGATGCAGCAATATAAAATCATTAGGAAGACATGATGGAAAGAAGCGAGTACCCTGGAATCTGAAGTGCAAATTGAAGCCCACAGAGAGAGTGAAAAGTGTTAGGGTTTTCTGGCACAATAGAGAAGCAAAAAGTAAAAAAAAAAAAAAAGAAAAGAACGCATTTATTGATGACGTGGAAAGGAGTACACAACCCTTGGCAGTTGGGCTATCTCCTTTGATCGGATACAGAGAAGCAACCTCTGATTGGAAGTGGCACATGGAGCAGGCATTGATGACTTGTGAGGAACTGATTGGAATTTTCTTTGCAAGCAAATGGGAAAGGGAGTTGCAATTAGGGCTGAAGAAGAAAGAGGAAGTGGTAAGCAGCTCCACTTTGGCCTTTTGCCATGTTAGACCACTACCATAATTGTGCAGTAATTTATAGTACAACAAAACTCTTTCAAAAAGAACAATTTTGACAAAGAAAAAGGCAGTAGCTAGAGGCACCTTCAAACCTGAGACAGGACTCACTGCGTGAGAGGAGCTGTTTGAACCTCGGACACAAGGTCAGGATGACATGGTGACCCCAGAGGCTTCTGCAGAGAGACACTGCAGTGGAGAAGAGTGGCAGATGTGGAGGACTGCACTAGCTGACGGTGAGTGCAGAGGACTTAGTCCTCCCTCAGGAGAGAGCAATTGGCTGGGAGCCATTTTGGAGTCAGGCCAGATGAGCCCAGAACCAGAACTGCTGCCAGCTTCCTCTAGCAGCTCGTAGCTGGATGCAGAATTGTGGAAAGTGCTTGGACTGTGCCGAGCCAGATGAGTCTGGTCTCAGGGCAGGCCTGCTGAGATTATCTACTAATCCACCATAAAGCAACTGCTGGCTTACTGGATTAGAGTGGCATAATTTGGGACTGTCTCCACAGGCTGTCTACAAGTGAAACCAGAGAGAATACTTGAAGTGGATTATTTGTTTTTCTTTTTCTTTTTCATTTTTGTTTGTTTGCTTGGGTTTTTTGTTTTGTTTTGTTTTGCTTTGCTTTTTTCTCTTCTCCTTCTTATGGTTTATCTATGAGTGTGAAAGTGGTTCCTAACCTCTCTGTGGGTGAAGTTCTGTTCTGTTTGTCCTTTTATCTTTTTCATCTCTCTTTTCCTTCAGATTTCTGTACCAGTTTCCCCCATTGCCATGATCCCCCTTTGTCCTCCAACCTTACTTCTAAACTCTTTCCTGTCTTCTACTTCTCTATTTTATCCTTGTTCCATTTTAAATTTTAACCCTGAGGGCAAAATTGACACATTACAGACTTATATATTGCACATAATTATCTGGTTTGTTTTGTATTTTGTTATATAATCACATATCTAATTCACATGGTTAAAAGTTGCAAATTAAGGGTTAGCTCAGTTTGTTGTTTTCTATCCTATGTTTCACGCTATTGGTACCACTGTAGATGAAATTCACCTAATTGTTCCAAATAGTTGTTGGTCCTGATAATCCATGACTGAGATTAACTAAAGGTCACAGAAAATATGATGGCAGTGCAAAAGAACAAGGGACTAGCCCAAATGAGCAAAAACTCATCTCCAACAAACTGAAGAGGTAAGATCTTCCAACAGACTTAAAGCCCAAAAATTAGCTACACCTGGAAGATACCTCAGATGTAATCATCACCTAAGGGTCCTAAATACTACCAATAAAGCAACCCAACATAGGCAACTTACAAGCATCACCAGAGGAATTAAACTAAAAAAAGAGAGAGAAAATAAAAAGAGAAGACACTTAAATGCAACCTCAGAAATCTAGGGGCAATGAGGTAGGACAATCCAAAAGCCCCTGCCAGGTCTCTCTGAAGTGGAAACAACAAAGCAATTGAATGAGGCTCTGGAAAAAGTGAAATCAGAAATAATCTCTCAGATGATTACAGAGATTACCAAAATATACACAATTTTTAGTGACATTAGAGCACACACAGACAAAAAAAAAAAGACCAGCTTAAGCAAACTATAGAAGCTCAGCATAGGAAAGAAATGGAATCCATAAAGCAGATTCAAGCAGATATCCAAGAGAATAAAAACTCCACTATCTATGTATATAAAAAAATTAGTTAAGATAGTTAAAGAAAAAGAGTTTTGAGTAAAAAGTAGTTTTCACAGGGTCATTTTCAGATTTCATTTTTAATGTGAAATTTTTTTTTGAAAATAATAGAGCAGTTATAACAAAAAATAGTCATATAGCTGGTTTCTCTTGATTCATTGAGGGGAAAGTTTTGTGCTAATAATTTTCTGGGCAATGTTTCATGTCTATATTTTATACCCTGAACAACTGCTGTGAATATAACAATATGCAATGTGTTGATTATTGTTACTCTTCTATTGGCCTATTGTGAAATTCTGTTTTACTTTAATTGCTTATTTTTCTTCTGTTTAAAGTAATAAATAAATAACTCACTCCACTGAAAGTATTTGAAACAGATTAAGCCAGTGTGAGGACAGGATCTTAGATATTGAAGACAGGCATGCAGTTAGCAATAAGGAAAAGAAAGATTTCTCAAAACTAGCAAAGGACCATGAGAAACAATCTAGTACCTGCTAGATGAGACAAACAAGAATAATAAGATTAATTGGAGTCAATGAACAAGCAGGAGATACCACAAATGACATTAAAAAATGTTCACAGATATCATGACAGAAAACTTTCCTGGTAGAGAAAAAGAATTTGGCATGCAGATTAACAAGGCATCTAGACTCCTTTTAACAATGATCAAAAAAATCTACATCCATGCATATCAGAGTCAAGATTCCAGATACTCAACACAAAAATAGAATCCTAAAAGCTGTAAGGGAAAAGAAACAAATCACCTATAAAGGTAAGCCCGTCAGAATGACAGCTGACTTCTCAGGACAAACTCTCAAGTCAGGGAGAGCTTGGAGTGAAGTACTCCAAGTTCTAAAGGAAAACAACTTTCAACCCAAATTGATCTATACTGCAAAACTATCTATCAAGATTGATCATGAAATAAGAAACTTTCATGATAAAGAACATCAGAGGAAATTTCTGACTACCAAATTTGCACTTCAAAATGTTCTGAAGGACATTCCAGAAAGAGATAATAAGGACTAGAGCTCCATGAACCTCAACAGAAGGAATCCACAAGGAAAGGCAAACAATTAGGAGGGAAAAAGAAGGGGGAGAGCCAACAACAGGAAAATAACATGACAAGGATAAGTCAATACATATCAGCTATCAATGATAATGGACTCAATTCTCCAGTCAAATGACACAGACTGACAGAATGGATCAAGAAGCAAGATCCAACAATATGTTGCATACAAGAAACATATTTAATTCAAAAAGAAATTCATAGACTGAAAGTCAAAGGATGGAAAACAATACTCCATGCACAGGAATCTAGAAAAAAGCAGGTGTAGCTATTCTATTTGCAGACATATGTAACAAATACCAGGACACCCAACTTTACAAAACAATTGCTAATGAAAAATCAAATAAGCCCTAATACAATTGTATTGGGAGATCTCAATTCCCCACTGTCGCAAAAAGACAGATCAACTAGACAAAAAATCAATAATGAAATATTAGAACTAAATCAAACTTTTGAACAAATGGACCTAGTAGATGTCTATAGTGTGCTCCACCCCACAACATCAGAATGTACATTTGTCTTAGTTACTTTTCACTTGTTGCCAAGACAAAATACCTGACGCCCAAAATTAGGGAAGGAAAGGTTTATTTTTTACAGATTCTCGGGAGTTTCAGTCCATACTCAGTTGGCTCCAAGGCAGCATGGCATGGCAGGGCTGCCATTCATGGCAGCTGCCAAACAGCAAGGCACTCTGGCAAGAGAGAGAGAGGGCAGAAGTGCAAGAGAGGAAGACCCACCTCCCTTACACTGTATATCAGCTCCACCCCTGGGTGGGTGCAGCACTCACATCATCAATCCCAGTGTTACACAACAAAACAATCACAAAAGCCAGACTCAGCCCCTTCCAAAGTATATGTGGACTTGGAGGGACATAGTATCACCCAATACAATATTCTTCTCAGCTGCACATGGGACACTCTCCAAAATAAACCATATACTGGATCCTAGAACATGTTTAAGTAAATGTAAAGGAATTCAAATTATCCCATGCATACTATCAGACCACAGTGCAATGAAATTAGAAATCCATGACAAAAGAAACCACAAGAACTTCATAAATACATGGACATTAAAGGGCACCCTACTGAACAACCAATGAGTCAGAGATAAAATTACACTATTTTTACAGTTAAATAATAAGGACAGTACAACATACTGGAACTTATGGGACACAATGAAAACAGTCTTAAGAGGGAAATTTATAGCAGTAAATACCCATATCAGGAAAACAGAGCAAGTGCATATACATAATGTAAGGGTGAACCTCAAACTTCTAGAAAAAGGCCAGGCTAAGCCAAAAGCTCCTATGAGAGAGGAAATTATAAAGATCAGAGCAGAAATTAATGCACTGCAGACTAAAAGACCTAATCAATGAATCAGAGTTGTTTTTTGAAAGATTAAATAAAATTGACAAACACTTAGACAACCTTATTTTAAAAAAAAAGTAAAGACTCAAATCTATGCAATAGGAAAGAACTGGTTAAATCACAACAAAATCTGCAGAAATTTAGATCATCTATACCTATTTGAAAAATTGTAATCAAATAAGATGGAAAATACAGATGAAATAGACAGATTCCTAGATACATATGAATTACCAAAACTGAATCAAGAAGATATAAAAATCCTAGCTAACCCAATATGAATAAATGAAATTGAAGATATAATTAAAATCCTATCAACAAAGAAAAGCCCAGGCTCTGATGGAGTTACTGCTGGATTCTATGAGAAATTTAGAGATGAACTAACACCACTACTTCTCAAACTCTTTAATGAAATTGAATGGGAAGCAGTACTTCCAAATTGATTCCTGGAAGCAAGAATTACACCAATACCAAAACCAGAGAAGGACCCAACTAAGAAAGAAAATTACAGGCTCCAGAGGCTCTGAACTTGTTGCAGCCAGACACAAAGTCCTGGTGGTGCCATACTCTGGAGTGTGTTCTGCCTAGCTGCCTGGGTCCCAGAAATTCTGACCTCCACCCTGTAAGGTGGAAGTTCCAGCACCACACTCTGGGAGTGAGCCATCACTAGCTGCATAGAGGATCGAGCTCTGCCCAGCCCAGCCTCCATCAAGGGAACACCCAGCCAGCCTCACAGGACACAGAGGTACCAACCCCACCCCAGCCCAGAGCCCCAGAGCCACTCATCAGGAATCAACCAGCATAGCTGCAGGGCCTTGCAGAATTTGAGCTCTGCCCATTAGAACACAGGGCGTGAGCTCCACTGTTCAGGGATGTGGCCACGCAGCAGTTCCTAGAGGTTGCAAACTATGCCCAGTCAGGAGCAAGGCCCCAGCACCATACACTGGAGGCATGCCCGGGCTTACCCCACACTCCAGAGGCTCTGAACTCCTTGCATCCAGACTCAAGGTCCTGCTGGTGCCACACTCTGGGATGTGCTCTGCCTAGCTGCCTGGGTCCCAGAGATTCTGAACTCCACCCAGCCAGGCTAAAGGTCCAGTGGTACAACCCAGGGGTGCATCTCTGCTAGCCACCTGGGTTCTGGAAGTTCTGAATGCTACACAGCCAGGTTCTAGGCCCCAGCAACAAGCTCCAGGAGTGTGCCCCTGCTAGCTGCAGGAAGGATATAAACTTTGTCCAGCCCAGAGTCCCAGAGCAACCCAACAAAGTACATCAGGGGAACACAAGGTGAGCCTCACAGACCACAGAGCACAAGGATCCAGCATCATAGTCTGGAGGTTTGCCCCAGCTAGCCACGGGGATATTGGAGGATTGAAGCTCTACCCAGCACACTGTTCCAGTGCAATCCATCAGGAGGCTGCCTGCCCAGTCACACAGGTCCTAGAAGAATATGACAAAATGAAAGAGCAAGAGGCAGTCTCAATCCCCCAGCCCACTAAAAACAAACCAAATAGACACTGAAATAGAAGACACTGGGAACCACACAACTGAACTTTCTGAAATGATAGAAACTGAAGTAAAGAAACCACTCCATGAAGCTATAGAGGAAATAAGATCAGAAATAATCTCTCAGCTGAAAAATAAAATGACAATCATTATGAAAGAAATGCTGTGTGTATCTAATGAAGATCAAGATATAAAATAGAAGAACATAAGAAAATGATGGAAACTTTGAATACACAAAATAAGACACAAATAGAATGCATGAAAGAGATTCAAAGGGAAATTCAGGAAATTAAAAATTCCATTGAAAGTTGGCAAAACCACTTGAATGAAGCTGAAGATAGAGTCTCAGACCTTTAAGACAGCATGGAAGCTTACAATCACAAAACAAAAGGTCTTTTAAAAATAATAAGGAGGGAGGTGGGACTAGATGGCAGAACAGTAAACAGCAGGGTAAGTGGCTTCCCTGAAAGATACCATCCAGATGCTAGAATATGGCAACATGGGGAAGACAAGAAGGAGGGAGGTGGGTCCTCTGGACCCAGGAAGAATCTAAAGTGAGAATTGAAGCCCACAGAAAGAGTGGAAAGAGGCACTTAGACAAGGACTGAGGTGGCTGGGGGTGCCTTTGCCCAGAGCCGGACCCGCTCTGTGAAAGGAGTTGCTGGAATCTGGGGATGCACAGTTGGAGAGCTGCAGCTATGGTGGTGGTGACCCTGGAGTCCTCTGCAAAGAGACGGCATTGGAGGAGAGTGGCAGTGGAAAGGGGGCAAAGACCTGGAGAACTGTGAGTGAGGAGGTCCTCACCCTTCCACATGAGGGGGGGATTGGCGGGGAGACATCTTGGAGTTGGGCTGGGGACTCCTGGCTGGACGTGGACCCACAGAGGTTGCTCAGGCTGAGCCCTGTCCCTGCGAGCATACTGGGGTCCACCTCGGAGGGTCCCTGTGGGTGACAGGCTTGGTCTGGAGATGGTGGCTCTGCACGCGCTCCAGGGGTATTGTGGAGACTCCACAGATGACCAGCCCACCAGCCCATTTCACAGGTGGAGGCTGGCCCCTGCCCACACCCCACCAGCCATTGCAGAGCCAAGGCAGGCTGGGGAAAGGCAGTGGATAGCGCTATAACAGCGCCCCCAGTGGCAACCATCAGATATCCATAGTCAGCATCTGCTGGAGGAACCAGTCTCACTTTGGAGAGGTTGCAGCCAATGCAGGCAGTGCCTGGGTCCCCAGTACCAATTTGCCCAGGGTAACCCAGGAATCTGCCAAGACAAAGAAGCAGGGGGCATTCTCTGGCCTCCAGTTCAAGCAGAGCAAGTACAGGAGATGCAAATACAGAGGAGATCGGGAGTCCCGCAACTGAAGTTTGTGAGGTGATGGCAACTGAAGTAAAGAAACAACTTCAAGAGGCTATAAAAGAAATTAGAACAGAAATACTAACTCCACTAAAAGAAGAAATGAAGAACATAATAAAAGAACGGCTAGGCAACCCTAAAGGAGACATAGATGAAAAAATGGAGCATAGGAAAACGAGGGAAACCTGGAATGAACAATACAAAAAAGATTTAGAATACATGAAACAAATTCAAAGAGAATACCAGGAATTCAAAAAATCCAATGAAACTTGGCAAAACCACCTGAAGGAAACTAAAGATAGACTCTCAAACCTTGAAGACAGGTTTGCAACTTGTGATCATGAAAGGAAAGATCTCTTAAAAATAACAAGAAACCTGGAAGTAACAATACAATGGCTGCAAGACAACCCAAACAAACATAACTTAAGAATAAAAGGTGTGAGTGAAAAAGCAGGGGTCAATGCAAATCAAATTAAAAGCCTATTTACAGAAATAATTTCGGAAAACTTCCCAAGCATGGGAACAGGAAGTGACTTTCAGATAAGTGAAGCATATAGAACTCCAGCTAAACATAACCAATATATACCTACACCCAGGCATATAATAATCAAGATCCCAGAAATTCAACACAAAAACAGAATATTAAAAGCTATTAGAGAAAAAAACAGATCACCTGCAAAGGAAAATCCATCAGAATCACAACAGACTTATCAACACAAACCATCAGGTCCAAAAGAGCTTGGAGTGAAGTATTTCAAGCCCTGAAAGAAAACAACTTCCAACCCAGATTGATGTACGCTGCAAAACTATCTTTCAAAATCAATGGAGAAATAAGATACTTCCATGACAAAGAACAACTAAAGGAATTTATGACAACCAAGCCAACCCTACAAAGAATACTGAAGAAAATTTTAGAGAGAGAAAAAAAGTCCACAGCTCCAGAAACAGCAGCAGAGGGATATCACTGAGCAGGGCAGACAATTGAATAATCCATCATCGGGATTTGAGTCCAGTAATGTCTTCAATGAGCTGTTTAGTTTGATCTTATTCTATCTCTACCTGCCTAATTTTATTATATATGATGACATAGCTATTCCAAAGATAACAAAATATATTAGGATAGCCTTTATTGATATTTGATCACCTTGTTTTGAAAGCCAGTATTGCTTTCATTGTTCCATTTTAAGTGATTTTAACCTATTTTGGTTTGTTTGATTGTATTATAACAGGCAACTGCTTAGAAGATAATATGAGGCATTATAGAAATCAACGTTGTATTACTATCTATTGCTTCCATTGTTTTATCTTTTATTGGTTTTATTCTGTACTATTTTGTTTGATTATATTAGGCCCAATGGTATGGGCACTTATTTTGAAGATAACAAGAGGTATTACAAGGGGAAAGGAGGAAAGAAGGAAGAGAATAGAAAAAGACATAGATTTATATGTGGGTATACATAAGATGGTCAAAATGACTATACTACTAAATGCATTAACTGATGAGAGAGAAGAGTTGATACTCATATGATTAGATTAATTTTACATGTCTATATCTCAATCTGAGCAACCCCTTTGAAGGTAACAATATACAATGTTACAATCACTGTCAAACTCCAATCATCTCATTTTGTAAACCTATAATGTTACAGTATTGGATTTGTTGTTGCTTGTCCCTTTTGCTTTTTGTTTCTCTTTTCTGTGACCATTGTTTTATTTTTTATTGGCTTTATTCTGAACTATTTTATTTGATTATATTAGGCCTGATGATATGCACAGTTATTTTATTTTATTTTATTTTTTATTTTTATTTATTTATTTATTTATTTATTTTGCACAGCCCCAGGGATCAAACTCACAACCTCACACCTGCCAGATAGGCGCTTAAGCTGCTGAGCCAAACTCCCGGCTGCACAGTTATTTTAAAAACAACAAGAGGTATTCTAACAGGAAAGAGGAAAGAAGGAAGGGGAAAGGAAAAAGACATGAATTTATAAATAAGTGTACATAAGATAGTTAAAATGACTATATTACTAAATGCATTAGCTATTGAAAAAGAACAGTTAATACTCACATGATTAGATCAATTTTACATGTCTGTATCTGTTAATCTGAACAACCCCTTTGAATGTAATGATATGCAATATTACAAATACTGTCAAATTCCAACCATCTCATTTTGTAAATGTATAATGTTATCATATCAGATTTATTGATGTTGTTTGTCTCTTTTGCTTTTTGTTTCTCTTTTCTGTGTTCATTTTCTCTTAAATGAAAACAAAAAAAATTAAAACTTAAAAAAAATAAATAAAAATAACATGGAACCAGAACAATTCAACAGCTGCAAGGTGATGCCAAGAAAAATAACATAAGATTAATAGGCATCAATGAAAAAGCAGGGCTCAATACTAATAACCTACAAAGATTATTGCAGATATAATAGAAGAAAATTTTCCAAACATGGGAAGAGAATCTAATATACAGGTAAGTGAATCATATAGAACCCCAATCAACGATAACCAAAATTAATCTTCACCCAGACATATACTACTTAGGGTACCAGAAATACAGCACAAGAACAAAATTCTAAAAGCTGTCATACAAAACAGATCACCCATAAAGCAATACCTATAAGAACCACGGAAGACATCTCAACACAAACCTTCAAGTCAAGAAAAGCTTGGAGTGAAGTATTTCAAATCCTTGAAAAACAACAACTTTCAACCCAGATTGATGTATCCTGCAAAACTATCTTTAAAAATTCATGGAGAAATAAGACCATAACACCCCACTTTCACAGAGAGACAGATCAAACAAACAAAAAATCAGCAAATAAATAACAGAACTGAATCAAATTTGTGAACAAATGAACCTAGTAGATGTGTACCGAGTATTCCAGCCATCAACATCAGAATACACATTCTTCTCAGCTGCACATAGGTCATTCTCTAAAATACATCATATACTAGTTCACAGAACATGCTTAAGTAAATGCAAAAGAACTTAAATAATTCCATGCATATTATCTGACCATAGTGCAATAAAACTGGAAATGAATGACAAAAAACACCACGAGAACTCTATAAACACAAGGAAATTAAATAATACTCTCCTAAAAAATCAATGGGTCACAGAAGAAGTTAAAGAAGAAATTAAACAATACCTACAATCGAACGAAAATGCAAATACAAATTACCAGAAGCTGTGGGACACAAAGAAAGCAGTCCTCAGAGGGAAATTTATAGCACTAAACTCCCACATCAGAAAAATGGAAAGAACACACATAACCCAATGCTGCACCTCAAACTTCTAGAAAAAGAAGAGCAAGTCAAGTCCAAAGCCCAAAGAAGGGAGGGAATTATTAAGATTAGAGCAGAAATTAATGCAATTGAAACTAAGAAAACAATACAAAGAATTAATGAATCGAAGATTTGGTTCTTTGAAAGGATAAATAAAATTGATAAACCCTAGCCAACCTTGTCAAAAAGATGAAAGAAAAACCTCAGATCCATGCAATAGGAAATGAAAAGGGTGAAATCACTATAGACCCTGTGGAAATACAGAAGATCATCAACACCTACTTTGAAAACCTTTACTTACATAGATTTAATAACACAGAAGAAATGGAAAGATTCCTAGAAACCTATGAATTACTAAAGCCAAATCAAGAAGATGTAAAACTGCTGAATAACCCAATTTTAGCTAATGAAATTGAAAATTTAATTAGAACCTTACCAACAAAGAAAACCCCAGGTCCTGATGGATTCACTGATGAATTCTATAAGAAATTTAGGGAAGACTTAATACCAACACTCCTCAAACTCTTCAATGAAATTGAAAGGGAAGTAAGTCTCCCTAACTCATTCCTAGAAGCAAGTATTACCCTAATAGCAAAACCAGAGAAAGACCCAACCAAAAAAGAAAATTACAGACCAATCTCCCTCATGAACATAGATGCAAAAATCCTCAATAAAATACTGGCAAATAGAATACAGCAAGTTATCAGGAAGATCATACAGCATGATCAAGTGGGATTCATCCCAGGAATGCAGGGATGGTTCAGCATATGCAAATCAATAAATGTAATACACTATATCAACATGGACAAGGACAAGAATCATATGATCATCTCAATAGATGCAGAAAAAGCTTTAGAAAAAATCCAACATTCATTCATGATAAAACCCTATATAAAATCGGAATACATGGTTTCTACCTCAAACTGATAAAAGCCATATATCATAAACCAACAACCAACACCTTACTAAATGAAGAAAAATTGAAAACTTTCAACCTAAAATCAGGAACAAGACAAAGATGTCCATTATCACCACTCCTATTCAATATAGTTTTGGAAATATTAACCAGAGCAATTAGACAAGAGAAAGAAATAAAGGGAATAAGGATAGGAAAGGAAGAAGTAAAATTGTCATTATTTGCAGATGATATCATACACTACATAGAAGACCCGCAAAAATCCATTGAAAGACTTCCAAATGTAATAACCAAGTTCAGTAATATTGTTGAATACAAGGTCAACACTGAAAAACTAATAGCATTTTTGTACACAAACAACAAAATCACTGGCAGAGAAATAAGGGAAACCACATCCTTCACTATAGCATCCAAAACAATGAAATACTTAGGAATCAATCTAACAAAGGAAGTAAAAGTTCTATACAGTGAAAATTACATTACTCTGAAAAAGGAAATCAAAGAGGATTTCAGAAAATGGAAAGATATTCCCTGTTCATGGATAGGAAGAACAAACATCATGAAAATGGCCATTCTCCCAAAATTGTTATACAGATTTAATGCAATCCCAATCAAAATACCACTTGCATACCTCACAGAGCTAGAGAAATCATTCCTGAAAGTCTTCTGGAACCAGAAGAGACCTAGAGTAGCAAAGGCAATTCTGGGCAACAAAGGGAAGGCACAAGGCATCACAATCCCTGACTTTAAACTATATTACAAAGCTACTACTATAAAATCAGCATGATACTGGAATCAAAACAGACCTGAAGATCAATGGAATAGATTAGAAGATACAACCAGAAGTACAAACACACTCAGCCACCTCATCTTTGACAAAGGGGCCAACATGTACATTGGAAGAAAGATAGCCTCTTGAACAAATGATGCTGGAAAAACAGGCTTTCCATATGCCATAAACTAAAACTAAATCCATGTCTATCACCATGTACTAAAATAAAGTCAAGATGGATCAAAGATCTGAATATTAAAAAAGAGACACTAAATTTGCTGGAAGAGAAAGTAGGTAAAAATCTTGATGATACAGGAGTAGGCAGAGAGTTCATGAACAAAAATCAAACTGTATGGGAAATACTTCCCAGAATGAACAACTGGGATCTCATCTTACTAAAAAGTTTTTGCATGCCAAAGGAAACCTCCAACAGAGTGAAAATAAAACCCACGAATTGGGACAATATCTTAGCCAGCTGTCCCTCAGACAAGGGGCTTCTATCTAAAATATATAAAGAATTTTAAAATATCAGGCCCCTAAAATTCAAGGACCCAATCTAAAAATGGGCACCTGAGATGAATACACACTTCACAGAGGAAGAAATACAAATGGCAAATAAATACACGAAAAAATGTTCAACATCAATTGTCATTCGGGAAGTGCAAATTAAAAAAACACTGAGATTCCATAACACTCCAGAAAAAATGGCTAAGATAAAAAAGAATCAACCAATAACCAATGCTGGTGGGACTGTGGGAAAAAAGGAACTCTTATCCACTGTTGCGGGGAGTGTAGGCTGGTGTAACCACTGTGGAAATCAGTGTGGAGATTCCTCAAGAAGCTAGGATTAGAGATTCATTTGACCCAACTGTCCCACTTCTGGGCATTTTCCCAGAAGAATTGAAAACATCATACCACAGTGATATTTGTGCACCCGTGTTTATAGCAACCCAATTTGTAATAGCCAGATCTTGGAAACAACCCAAGTGCCTATCAATCAAAGAATTGATTAAAAAAGTTATGGTATTTTTATACAATGGCATACTACTCAGGTATCAAGAAAGATTGCATGGAGACTTTTGTAAGTAAATGGACACTACGACACCATACTCATAAGTGAGGTAATTCAAACTCACATATGTAAATACCATATTGTCTCTCTTGTGTAAGAAACTGAAACAATATGTATGACCCAAAATCTACAATAAATGTTTTGTAAGGGTAAGAAACTCCTCAAAGAGCAAAAGTAATTGGGAAAGAGAAAAGGAGGAAAGAAGGGAGGGAAAAGGAAAAAGACACAAATGTGTACATATGTATATGTAAGATAGCTAAAAGGACTATACTGCTGAATGTATTAGTTATTGAGAAAGAAGTTAGTACTCATATGGTTAGATTAATTTTACATGTCTATTATCTGTTAATCTAAACAACCGTATTGAAGGTAACTATATGCAATATTGCAACCATTGTCAAGTTCCTATCATCTTGTTTTGTAAACCTATAATGTTACTGTTTTGGATTTGCTGTTGTCATTTGTCTCTTTTGCCTTTTGTATTTTTTTCTGTGTCTTTTTTCTCTTTAATAAAAATAAAATGAGTATGCAGAAAGAAAATTACAGGCCAATGTGCCTAATGAACACTGATGCAAAAATCCTCAATAAGATACTGCCAAACAGACTCAGAAAATCATCAAAAAGATTTACACCATGACCAAGTGGAATTCATCCCAGAGATGTAGGGATGGTTCAACATATGTAAATCCATAAGTGTAATACACCATATTAACACCACCAAAAACAAAAATCATGTGATCATCTCAATAGATGCAGAAAAAACTTTCGACAAAGTCCAGTACAAATGCATGACAAAAATCCTACAGAATATTGGAATAGATGGCCTTTATCTTAATCTGATAAAAACCATCTACAACAAAGCAATAGCCACCATCATACTAAATGGACAAAAACTGAAAGCTTTCACTCTAAAATCAGGAATAAGACAAGGATGTTCACTTAGTCAACATACTCCTGGAAACTTTAGCTGGAGCAATTAGGAAAGACAGAGAAATAAAATGAATAAAGATAGGAAAGGTAGAATTTAAACTATTGTTATTTGCAGATGACATCCTACCCTATTTAGAAGACCCGAAAAACTCCACCAGAAGTCTTCTAGATTTAATAAGCAAATTCAGTAACTTAGCTGGATAAAAAGTCAGCACTTCAAAATCAATAGCCTTCCTGTACATGAATGACAAACTCACTGAGAGAGAAAACAGGGAAACAATACCTTTTGTGATAACATCGAAAAAAATGAAAAACCTAAGAATCAATCTAACAAATGATGTAAAAGACCTCTATATTGTAAACTACAGTGCTCTGAAAAAGAAGATTTAAGAGGATATTAGAAAATGGAGAGGTATCCCATGCTCTTGGGTGGGGAGAATCAATATAGTGAAAATGACCATACTTCCAAAACTGTTATACAGATTCAATGCAATCCCAATCAAAATTCCAATAGCATATCTAACAAAATTAGAGAAAAGAACCCTAAAATTCATCTGGAACTAGAAGAGACCTAGAATAGTAAAGGCAATCCTGGGCAACAAAGACAAGACAGGGGCATCACAATCCCTGACTGGAAATTATACTATAAAGCTACTGTGATAAAAAAAACTGTAGTACTGGCAAAAAAAAAAAAAAAAACAGACCCAAAGATCAATGGAACAGATTAGAAGATGCAGAAACAACTCAACACATGCTAAGCCATCTTATCTTTGACAAAGGTTCCAAACACACGCTGGAAGAAAGATAGCCTCTTTAATAAATGGTGCTGGAAAAAATAAATTAATTAATTTAATTAAATTAAATAAATGGTGCTGGAAAAG
>RJWM01032726.1:8774-21321 GCA_004363535.1 Dasyprocta punctata | reverse complement strand
TGGGCGGAAGCAGAGTAAGTATAGAAGGCAAGTCCATAATCAGAACAAGAATATGCTCTAGGAAGGACAAATTGCTTTTCTTCCATTATAGTACAGGTGTTTTGTAATTGATCTGCTTCCAGTTGATTAGCAAACACTCTCCCTGAGCTCTACTCCCAATACATTATTGTTTCAATCCATTTAACGTTATTACAGTGAAATACCTGATGTAGAAAATGTTAAAAAGAAAAGAGTTTTATTTTAGCACACAGTTCTAGAAGTTTAAGATGAAGATTAGTCAGTTCTGTAGTTACAGCTTCTGCTGAGTGCTTAATGGTGGATGGTACCACTTCATGGTGGGCCTGCAATGGTGAAAGCAAGAGATCACATCAGCAAACAAGAAGTCAGAGAGAAACTGGGGTCCCACTGTCCACTCCAAAGGTGTGCCCCAGTTGACTGAAGGACCTTTCACTCTCCTCTAAAGATCCTACTTCCTCTGTATCATCAGCACAGTGGGGATCAAGCTTTTTAATACCTAGACCATTGCAGTATGAACCACATCCAAATCATAGCAATTGTCCCATTGGGAACTCTTGTAAAGGAGATAAAACTACCTTAACATGAAATAGACATATTGTAGTACCAAGGGATTGACTGAATGAACTCTTATTGCAGGCTCTGGGGTACTTCCAGCTAGGTCCATTTGATATATATATAAATAAATATATATATGCATATATATGTAATTTATATGTGTATTTTATATATTTTATATGTAAAACATACATACTATGTAAGTTATATATATAATTTATTGGTAAATATTTGTGACAAATAATCATTCCATTTATCTTGGGGAATATATATATATATATATATATAATTATATATTGAATTTTAAAGAGTTTACTTTGCATTTTCTTCTTTTCTCTTCCCTTCCCCAAATCCACTTCCTATCTCCACAAAATCTACTTCCCTGTTTCTTTTTCTTTGAATCCCATTTGTAGATTTGTACTTATTTATTTATTTATTTAATATAATTACTTTTATTGGTACATTTTATTTTATTTTTGTTTAAGAGAGAAAAAGACACAGAAAAGACAAACTAAAAGCAAAAGAGACACACAAACAAACAACAACAACAAACCCAAAACAATAACTGATTAGGTTTACAAAACAAGATGATAGAAATTTAACAATGGTTGTAATATTGCATATTGTTACCTTCAAAAGGGTTGCTTCGATTACCAGATATAGACATGTAAAATTGATCTAATCATGTGAGTATTAACTGTGCTTTTCCAAGAATTAATCCAATTAGTAGTATAGTATAGTAGTATAGTAAAGACAAATTTACGTCTTTTTCCTTTCCCTTCTTTATTTCTTCCTCTTCCCTATTCCAGTTTCTTTTCTTCTTTGAGAAGTTTCTTACCCTGACACAATATTTATTGTAGATTTTGGATCATATTTACTCTTTCAGTTTCTCACACTAGGGAGATATTATAGTATTTACATATGTGGGTTTGATTTATTTCACTTACGGGTATGGTCGCAAGTTGCGTCCATTTACCTACAAAAGCCTTGATGCAATCTTTCTTTACAGCTGACTAGTACTCCATTGTATAAAAATACCACATCTTTTTTAATCCATTCATTGATTGATGGGCACTCGGGTTGTTTCCAAGATTTGGCTATTACAAATTGTGCTGCTATAAACGTGGGTACACAAATATCACTGTGGTATGATGTTTTCATTTCTTCTGGGAATATGCCCAGAAGTGGGATAGCTGGGTCAAATGGAATCTTTAATTCTAGCTTTTTGAGGAATTTCCACACTGATTTCCACAGTGGTTGCACCAGTCTGCATTCCCACCAACACTGGAGACAAGTTACTTTTCCCCCACAGACCCTCCTGCATTTGTTATTGGTTGATTTCTTGATTTTGGCCATCCTTTCTGGAGTGAGACAGAATCTCAGTGTTGCTTAAATTTACATTTCTTCAATGACCATTGATGTTGAACATTTTTTCATACATTTATTTGCCCTTTGTACTTCTTCATCTGAGAAGTGTGTGTTCATCTCAGATACCCATTTTTGGATTAGGTCCATGAATTTTGAGGGCCTGATTTTTAAAAATTCTTTATGTTCTAAATAGAAGCCCTTTGTCTGAGGGACAGTTGACCAAGATATTTTCCCAATTCATGGGTTTCCTTTTCACTCTGTTGGAGACTGGTTTTGACATGCAAAAACTTTTTAATAAGATGACATCCTAGTCATTGATTCTGGGAAATGTTTCCCGTGCAGTTTGATTTTTGTTCATAAGCTTTGCCTACACCTATGTCTTCAAGATTTCTACCTACTTTGTCGTCCAGCACATTTAGTGTTTCTACTTTAATATTTAGACCTTTGATCCATTTTGATTTTAGTTTTGTGCATGATGATAGACATGGGTCTTGTTTTAGTTTTTGGCATATGGAAAGCCAGTTTTTCCGGCACCACTTATTAAAGAGGCTATTTTTCTTCCAGTGAACATGTTTGACACCTTTGTTGAAGATGAGGTGGCTGAGTGTGTTTGTAGTTGTGGCTGTATCTTCGAAACTATTCCATTGATCTTTAGGTCTGTTTTTAATCCAGTACCATTCTGATTTTATCAAGGTAACTTTGTAGTATAATTTCAAGTCAGGGATTGTGATGCCTCCTGCCTTGCCTTTGCTATTCTAGGTCTCTTCTGCTTCCAGATGACTTTTAGGAAAGATTTCTCTAGATCTGTGAGGTATGTTAATTGTATTTTGATTGGAATTTAATTAAATCTGTATAACAATTTTGGGAGAATGGCCGTTTTCACAATGTTTGTTCTTCCAGGCCATGAACAGGGAATGTCTTTCCATTTTCTAAAATCCTCTTCAATTTCCTTTTTCAGAGTAATGTAATTTTCAATGTATAGATCTTTTACTTCCTTTGTTAGATTTATTCCTAAGTATTTCATTTTTTTTGGATGCTATAGTGAAGGGTGTGGTTTCCCTTATTTCTCCCTCAGTGAGTTTGTTGTTTGTGTACAAGAATCCTATTGACTTTTGAGTGTTAACCTTTTATCGAGCTACAGTAGTGAATCTGGTTATTACATCCAGAAGTCTTTCAATAGATTTTTAGTGTCTTCTATGTAGAGTATCATATCATTTGCCAATAATGATAATTTAAGTTCTTCCTTTCCTATCCTTATTCCTTTTATTTCTCTCTCTTGTCTAATTGCTCTGGCTAATATTTCAAGCACTATACTGAGTAGGAGTGGAGATAATGGGCATCCTTGTCTTGTTCCTGATTTTAGCTTGAAAGTTTTCAGTTTTTGTCCATTTAGTAAGATGTTGGCTGTTGATTTATCATATATGGCTTTTATCAGGTTGATGTGGGGACCATCTATTCTGGTTATCTGTAGGGTTTTTATCATGAATGAGTGTTGGATTTTATCAAAAGCTTTTTCTGCACCTATTGAGATGATCATGTGATTCTTGTCTTTGGCTCTGTTGATACAGTGCATTGTGTTTATTGATTTGCATGTGTTGAACCACTCCTGTATTTCTAGGATGGATTCCACTTGATCGTGGTGTATAATCTACTTGAGGATTTGTTGCATTCTATTTGCCAGTATTTTATTGAGGATTTTGCATCTAAGTTCATTTGGGAGATTGGCCTGTAGTTCTCTTTTTTGGTTGGATCTTTCTCTGGTTTTGGTATTAGTGTAATACTTGCTTCCAGGAATGAGTTAGGGAGACTTGCTTCCCTTTTAATTTCATTGAAGAGTTTGAGGAGTGTTGGCATTAAGTCTTCTCTAAATGTCTTGTAGAATTCAGTAGTTAATCCAACAGTATGTGGGCTTTTCTTTGTTGGTAAGCTTTTAATTACATTTTCAATTTCATTAACTAAAATTGGGTTATTCAGCAGTTTTACATATTTTTGATTCAGCTTTGGTAATTCGCAGGTTTCCAGAATCTGTCCATTGCTTCTGCATTACTGAATCTACAAGAGTAAAAGTTTCAAAGTAGGTACTGATGATCTTCTGTAGTTCCACAAAGTCTGTAGTGATTTCACCCTTTTCATTTCTTATTGCATGGATTTGAATTTTTTCTTTCCTCTTTTTGATAAAGATGGCTAGGGGATTATCAATTTTATTCATTCCAAGAAAAAAACTCTGATTCATTAATTCTTTGTATTGTTTTCTTAGATTCAATTGCATTAATCCCTGCTCTGATCTTTATAACTTCCTCCCTTCATTGGGCTTTGGACTTGACATGCTCTTCTTTTTCTAGAAGTTTGAGGTACAGCATTGGGTTGTTTGTGTTAACTACATATTCCTTTTTTTTTTTCTTTTTTTTTTTTTTTTTTTTTTTTTTTTTTTTTTTTTTTTTTTTTTTTTTTTTTTTTTTTTTTTTTTTTTTTTTTTTTTTTTTTTTTTTTTTTTTTTTTTTTTTGCGGCACCTGGAATCAAACTCACAACTTCGTGCCTGCCAGACAGGCACTTAAGCCACTGAGCCAAACTCCCAGCCTTAGTGCTTTTTTTTCTTTTCTTTTTTTTTTTTTTTTTGAGGCAGGGTTGCACTATGTAGCTCAAGTCGGCCTTGGGCTCACTTTGTAGCCCAAGCTGGCCTTGAACTCACAACGCTCCACCTACCTCAGCCTCCCAAGTGCTGGTATTAAAGGCATGCACCACTACACCTGGCTTAACTAGGTATTCCTGATGTGGGAGTTTTCTGCTATAAATTTCCCTCTGAGGCCTGCTTTCATTGTGTTCCACAGGTTCCGGTAAGATGTATTTGCATTTTTGTTCAATTGTAGATATTGTTTAATTTCTTCTTTAATTTCTTCTGTGACTTATTGGTTGTTTAAAAGAGTGTTATTTAATTTCCACGTGTTTATGAGGTTCTTGTGGGTTTTTTTTGTCATTAATTTCCAATTTTATTGTGCTATGGTCAGGTAATATGCATGGGAATATTTCAATTTCTGTGCATTTACTTATGCATGTTCTGTGGGCTAGTATATGATCTATTTTAGAGAATGACCCATGTGCAGCTGAGGAGAATGTGTATTCTGATGTTGCTGGGTGGAACACTTGGTACACATCTACTAGGTCTGTTTGTTCACAAGTTTGATTCAGTTCTGTTATTTCTTTGCTGATTTTTTGTTTTGTTGACCTGTCTCTTTGTGATAATGGGGTGTTAAGGTCCCCCACTGCAACTGTATTATTACTTGTTTGATTTTTCATGTCTATGAAGATTTGTCTTACATAGTTGGGTGCACCCATATTTGGTGCATATATATTTATGATTGTAATCCCTTCCTCTTCAAGTTTTTCCCTAACAAGTATGTAGTGATCTTCTTTATCACTTTAGATTATTCTTAGCTTGAAGTTCACATTGTCTGCAAACAAAATAGCTACCCTTGCTTTTTTCTGGGTTCCTGTTGCATGGAGCATTTCTTTCCATCCTTTGACTTTTAGTCTATGAATTTTCTTTTAAGTTAAATGTGTTTCTTGTACACAGCATATTGTTGGGTTTCATATCTTAATTCATTCTGCTGTTCTTTTTCTTTTTATTGGTGAGTTGAGACCACTTATATTGATGGATATAACAGATATGTACTGACTTATCCCTGTCATGTTATCTTTCTGTTGCTGGTTTTCTACTTTTTCTGTTCAAATTTTTGCAATGCTTAGTGTTATCCTTCTGCTGTTGTTCTTGTAATTATAATTATCTTTGTCTCTTTCTAGGGTGTCTTTCAGTACTCTTTGTAGTGTTGGTTTGGTGGCCATGAATTTCTTCAATTGTTCTTTGTCGTGCAAGCATCTTCATTCTCCATCAGTTTTCAAGGATAGTTTTGCAGCGTACATCAATATGGGTTGAAAGTTGCTTTCTTTCAGGATTTAAAAATACTTCACTCTAACCTCTTCTTGACTTGAAGGTTTGTGTTCAGAAGTCTGCTGTGATTCTGATAGGCTTTCCTTTATAAGTGATTTGTTTATTTTAACTGACAGCTTTTAATATTCTGTTCTTATGCTGAATTTCTGATATCCTGATTATTCTATGTCTGGGTGAAGATTTATTTTGGTTATAGCTAATTGGGGTTCTATATGCATCACTTATCTATATAACAGATTCTTTTCCCATGTTTTGGAAATTTTGTGGTATTATTTCTGTAAATAGTCTTCCTATGTCATTTGTGTTGATCCCTGCTTTTTTGTTGACACCTATCAGTGTTATACTGTTTCTCTTTGCATAATCTTGCAGCTTTTGAATTGTTGTTTATCTTGGTTACTTTTCATTCGTTGCTGAGATAAAACACCTGACACACAAAATTAGGGAAGGAAAGGTTCATTTATCTTACAGTTTCTGGAGGTTTCAGTCCATAATCAGCTGGCTCCAAGGCAGGGTGGCATGGCACTGGGGCAACACTTCAAGGCAGCAGCTGAGCAAAAGCAGCCAGAGTAACAGGGAGCCTCTTCTCCTCCCTTATATAGTACACAGGACACACCCCCTCTCTCCAGGGTGGGTGTAGCTTCACAAATCTCCTTGCCTCCCTTTGCACAGGATGAGGACGTTTACCAAGTAAGACCTCTGGCTTCCTGCTGAGTCTCTCAGCTAAACTTTTGACCTTCTCAAATTGACGCAATGACCAGGTAACTGCTTGTGTTTTACACCCCAGGAAGTAAAGCTGCTGCCTTACTTGATTAAGCTTCTAGACTTCTCAAGTTGACGTAATGTATAAACCATAATATTGTTTCCTGGTTTCTTGTTATTTTTAAGAGATCTTTTTTTTTATGATCATAAGCTTCCATCCTGTCTCTGAGGTCTGAGAGTCTATCTTCAGCTTCATTCAAGTGGTTTTGCCAGTTTTCAGTGGAATTTTTAATTTCCTGAATATCCTTTTGAATATTTTCATGCATTCTAATTGTGTCTTATGTTGTTCATTCAAGATTTCCACCATTTTCTTATGTTCCCTTATATTTTTTTATGTAGATCTTCTTTCTTTCATGATGTTTGCCATTTCTTTTTTTACATGAGAAATTATGATCTGATTTCCTGTATAGTGTCATGGAGTTGTTTCATTACTTCAGTTGTTATCACTTCAGAAAGTTCAGTTATGTGATTCACAGTGTCTTTCTTTTCAATGACTCCTGGATTTGTTCTCAGTATGCTGGAGGGTTAGACTGAATCTTGCTCTTCCCTTTTGTCATTTTCCTCTGGGACCTATGCAGCTGGCCCAGCACCCTCCTAATGGATTGTACTTGAACACTGTGCTGGACAAAGCTTCAGTCCTCCAATATCTCTGTGGCTAGCTGGGACACACCCCCAAGCAATGGTGCCAGAGCCTTGGGCTCTATGTCCTGTGAGGCTGGTCAGGCATTACCCTAATGGATTGTGCTGGGGTGCTGGGCTGGGCTGACCTCAGATCCTCCATGCAGCTAGCAGGGACACACCACCATAGTGTGGTACCAGGACCTTGCTCCTGGCTGGGCAGATTTCAGAAACTCCAGGGCCCGAGTGGCTAGCTGGGACACACCCCCTCAACTATGGCATTGTGGCCTTGTGCTCTGAGGAGCAGAGCTCAAATTCTCTAGGACCCATCAGGTAGGCTCATTGTTCTCTGATGGGCACCTCTAGGGCTCTGGCCTGGCCAGGGCTCAGTACCTCTGCTACCTGTGAGGCTGGCCAGGTATTCTCCTGATGGATTGTGCTGGGACACAGGGCTGGACTGAGCTCGGATCCTCCCTGCAGTTATCAAGGGTGGAGCCGTGAAGTGCGGTGCAGGCACTTTGTGCCTGGCTGGGTGGAGTTTAGAACCTCAAGGACACAAATGCCTAGCCTGAGTGCACCTCCAGAGTCTATTGATACATTTTATATATACATAATGATCATATTCATCATAGAGGATTTGCACCTGTATGTGATATATTTTTGATTTCTCTATTTTTCCCAATACACTCTCCTCCCTTCAGTCCATCTCCCCGTCTCTGTTTCCATTTTATCCTTCTTTTTAATCATTTTTTTCTTTTCCTTTCATTCCTTTCCCCTTTTCTCCACCTGTCTTAGTTACTTTTCACTCATTGCTGAGACAGAATACCTGACACCCAAAATTAGGGAAGGAAAGGTTTATTTCTTACAGGTTCTTGGGAGTTTCAGTTCATACTTGATTGGCTCCAAGGCAGCATGGTGTGGCGGGGCAGCCATTTGTGGCAGCTGCCAAACCACAAGGCACACAGACCCAGCAAGAGAGAGGGCAAGAGAGCAAGTGTGACTTCCTCTCATTCTTGCCCTGTATGTCAGCTCCACCCCTGGGTGGGTGCAGCAGTCACACCACCAATCCCAGCACTACACAACAAACCAATCACAAATGCTAGACTCAGCCTCATCCAAATTATGAGTCCTTGGTGGGGGACACAGGATCAACCAATACATTACATCCCTGGCCCCCCAAGGACTCATGTATATCCTTCAAACAAAGACATTTAGTCTATCTCCGAGACTTGCCAAAGTCTTAACAGTTTTCACATTGCTGAAAAGTCCAAGTCCCAAATATCCTCCGAGATCTATGGCAAACTCTTAACTGCAACCCCCTGTACAAATGAAAACAAGGTTAAACACTTCTAACATATAAAGGTACAAGATAAACATTACCATTCCAAAAGTTACAAACAGGGGAATACAAAGCTTTGGAACCATAGCAAGTCCAAAATCCAGCAGGGCAAACATTAAGTCCTGGAGTTCTCTGCTCAGCATCTGAAGCAACCTGCTTGCAAGCTCCAAAAGGCTTGAGTGATTCCACCCCTGCGGAATTTCCAGGGTTCTTAACTTCCATAGTTTTCCTTGGATGATCCACATCCCTTGGCTTCACCCTTGCATCTTTACACATTGCCCTCTGCAGGTGGGGCAGAAGCTGCTTTAGCCTTAGAATCTGTGCATTTTCCTTGCACCTAAAACCAGCACCATGTGGATACTGACAAGGTCGGCTGACAGCTGGAGCACTAGCCAGGCTTTCCTCTCTCTTGGCTGTAGGGGTTGACTGCCTGGATTGCTGAGCTCTCTGAACCTGATTGTGAGGAACAGCCTCTCTATGCCACTGCCATTCTGGAATCTTGTGTGGTTGCCACCATTTTAAAACCTCCTGTGGCCTCCATTGCCACTCTGGAACATGACACTCTGTGGCTTTTTCCTCCAAGTAAATTCTTTCATTTTTGAAGGCCCAAGGCTACAAAGGGTGGAGGCTTGATGTTTCTTAGGATGCCCCCAAGCCATCTTTTTTATTTCTCTGTTCTTTCTCAGCAATCCAGGTCTCAGCTCTATCTTAACAGTCCACAGCTTCCTGGTCAAACTCACAAGATTTTAAATCACCATGCTGGGCTCTTTGCTCTTGATTCCCAACATAAATCTGGCTAAGAGCCCCCAACAATAGCAAGGCCAGCATTTCAACATTAGGTTGCCTAGAAATTTCTTTTGCCAGACTAATTAGTCCTTTGTCCTTAATCTCAGTCTCAGGCAAAGTCTCTGGGCACAGGCAGAATGCCAACAAACTTTCTGTCAAACTGTAACACATTGTGTGGAGTCCAACAGCCAATACAATCCTTCTTCCCAGCAGAAACCTCTCAAGCCTGGTCTTTACCAGCAGGCTTTTAAACAACCTTTTGGTCTTCTGAGCTCTGACCAGAATCTACCATGCAGAACAACCTAAGCTGTTCCAGTTCTATGCATTTAGGTGACATCTTCGAACCTTTCCAAACTCTTCCCACAAGCCATTTCCCAAGGCTCTTGAACCACATGGTCAGGAATAGTCACGGCAATGACCCCACTCCTGGTACCAAATTCTGTCTCAGTTACTTTTCACTCATTGCTGAAACAGAATACCTGATGCCCCAAATTAGGGAAGGAAAGGTTTATTTCTTACAGTTTCTTGGGGGTTTCAGTCCATACTTAATTGGCTCCAAGGCTGCATGGTGTGGTGGGGCAGCCATTCACGGTGGCCGCCAAAATGCAAGGCATGTGGACACAGCAAGAGAGAGGGTAAGAGAGTGAGCACAACTTCCTCTCATCCTTACCCTGTATATCGGCTTCACCCCTGGGCAGGTGCAGCACTCACACCACCAATCCCAGCACCAGACAACAAACCATTCACAAACTCCAGACTCAGCCCTGTCCCAACTACAAGTCCCTGGTGGGGACACAGGATCACCCAATACACAACCATAGTTTCTATTTTCTTTTGAACAATTTCTTTCCATTTCACAATATCTATTGTACATTTTGGTCCCTATTTACTCTTTCAGTTTCTCACAGCAGGGAGACAATGCAATGTTTAAATATGTGAATCTGATTTATTTCACTTATGAGTATGGTCTCAAGTTGCATCCATTTACCTAGAAATACCTCAAATGTACCCTTCTTGATGGCTAAGTAATATTCTATTTTATTTAAAAAGCCACATCTTGATCCATTCCTCAATTGATGGGTATTTGTATTGCTTTTTAGGTGTGCATATATTACTGTGGTATGATTTTTTAATTCTTCTGGGAAGATACCCAGAAGGAAAAGAGCTGGGTCAAATGGGACCTCTAATCCTAGTTTTTAGGAATGTCTACATTGATTTCTACAGTGGTTGCACCAGTCTATACTCCCACCAACAGTGGAGAAGGGTTTCCTTTTCCAATCAGTCCCTCCAACATTTGTTACTAGTCCATTTCTTGATGCTAGCCATTCTTTCTGGAGTGAGATGGCATATCGGTGCTGTTGTAATTTGCATTGCTCTAATAAACAGTGATGTTGAACATTTTTTCATATATTTGTATGCCATTTGTATTTCATCTGAGATGCATGTATTGATCTTAGATGCCCAATTATTTATTTATTCACTTTTGGTACAAGGGAATTGAACTGACAACCTTGTGCTTGTCAGGCAGTTGCTTATGCCACTGAGCTAAATTCCTGGCCACAGAGGCCTGTTTTTGAATTTGGGAGGTTCAACTTTTTCAGTTCTTTATAAGTCCTAGATAGAAGTCCTTTGTCTGAAAGAAAACTGGCTAAAATTTTTTCCCACTATGTGAGTTGTCTTTTCACTCTGTTGGCAATTTCTTTTGTTGTGTAAAAGTGTACTAATAGGATGAGATCCCAGTTTATTGATTCTTTGTATTATTTCCTGTGGGATCAGGGTTTTCTTCATGAAGCATGCCTACACCTTTGTGTTAGAGTTCTGCCTATTCTACCTTTCAACAGAGTTAGTGTTTCTGTTTTAAAATTTAGGTTTTTGATCATTTTAATTTTTGTTTAGTGCATGGGGTTAGACTTGGCTTTCATCATGTGGAAAGTCAGTTTTTCCAGCATCTTTTGTTAAAGAGGCTTTCTTCCAGTGAAAGTGTTTGATCCCTTTGTCAAATATAAGATGGCTGAGTGTTTTTGAAGTTGTTTCTGCATCTTCTCATCTGTTCCATTGATCCTCAGGTCTGTTTTTTAGCCTGTACCATGCTGATTTTATCACAGTAACTTTGTAGTATAATTTCTAGCCAGGAATTGTATTGCCCACTGCCTTGCTTTTATTGCCAAAAATTGTTTTTGCTATTCTAGGTCTCTCGTGGTTCCAAAGAATTTTAAGAATATTATCTCTAGTTCTGTGAGATATACTAATGGTATTTTGATTGTGATTGCATTAATTCTGTATAACAGTTTTGGGTACCTCCCTGTTTCTTATAATTTCTTTTATTTTGCTCTTTAGATTATTTATACTTCAAATATCTCATATAAGAGAAACTATGCAATTCATCTTTTGTCTGATTTATTTCACTTAGAAATATGGTCTCACAATTTCCTGGAGATGACTCAATTTTACCCTTCTTTATGACTGAGGGACCAGTTTCCTTGTTCACTGTCACCCAAGGACCTCTCTCGGCTCCTTAAGGCCACTCACATTCCTACTTGCATGACCTTCACAGTCTTCAAGTCAGAAATGATGCCTTGAGTCCAGCATGCTTCTAATTTCTTTGATTTCTGCTGTCAGTCTGAAGAAAACCTATTTTTAAATGGTTTATATAATTAGATCAATCCCACTGACCAATAAGTTTAGGGGTCTGTAAACCAGCCTTATTTGAGTAGAGAACACTAAGGGCCCTTTCCCAGTTGTAAGAGGAAATTGAGAGAAAGAAAATCCTCACACAATTTGATGCAGGGCATCCCACCATTTGTTTGACTTAGAAAACCAGGATGAGTAAACTTGGATTAATGGGGCCCTGTATTACTAGTGTCTTCAGAATCCTGGCAAAAAGAAATCAAATATTAGAGAACAGCTCAAAGAGCAAAGACAATTGGGAGGGGAATGGGCGGAAAGGGAAAAGGGAAGAGGAGGGGATATACACCTGTATATGTGTATATGTAAAATAACTAAAAAGAACACTGCTCAATGTATTCATTACTGAGAGGGAACAATTAATACTCATATGATTGGATCAATCTTGCATGTCTATATCTGTTAATGTAAGAAACCATTTTAAAGATAACGATGCGCAAATTGCAACCATTGTCAAGCTTCTATCTTCCGG
>RJWM01032725.1:0-21108 GCA_004363535.1 Dasyprocta punctata | reverse complement strand
ATGAAACAAATGGTGCTACTACTCTCAATCATTCCTGGACACAGAGAAACCTGAAGAAATGGCATGTATACATAGAGAAACAGATACTTCAATCTCCCAGAAAAACAATCTTGAAAGGCATTAAAAGAGTTCTGAGTTTTGAGTGAGACTTCCCAGAAACATGGAAATGAGGCACTGTGAAATGGCCTTAATATCATCACACATTCTACTGAGTCTTGCTCACTGTTCTGCTTTTTTTTATTTTTTATTTTTTTTTTTTTTGGCATTCAGTGGTTGGAGGTGAAGTATTTTATCTAACAGTCAGACTGTAGTATGCAGAGAGTAGCAGGCAAAAATACTTGAGGATAGATTAGATTATTGTTCCAAGTTCTTCATTCATTGTTTCCTTGGTACAGAATTATATATGTTCCCTTTTCCATGTGTTCTTGCAGTACTTCCCTTAGAGCAAAATAAATGCATTTCCTCTCCCCTTTGATATTTAAATGGCCAAAGTAACCTTCCTGGACAAAGCAATATTAGCAGATATGCTCCAGCAGAGGCTTCTAATGGGTATGAGAGTTTGGGATTGTTTTTGCTATGCTTTTGCTATGTACCAGAACATGTCTTGGGTGGACCAAAGAGAATGAAAAAACCTATGGAGAAGTCTCCACTCTGAGACAGCTTCAAAAAGCTGATGTGCATGGACAAGAGAAATAAAAGAGTGGCATGGCCAGGATTTAAGACTGTTCATTCTGTGCAACATTGTTGTAGAACCAACAAAACTTACTGAGAAGAGTAATTCAACAGTTGCAGCAGGTAGAGATGTAATATAGCTCTGCTCTGGCTGCAGATGGGAGGGTTTTCTCCTCAGGGTGATTTTCTCCTGGAGAGTCTGTAAAAACATCCACTTCAATATTTCTTCATGGGTTATGCCGAAGTGCTACTCCTCCTGAGAGAACTGATGGTGGAGACATAGGAGACAAAAAAATACATCAATTCTACATTTCCACCAGAGAAAAGCAATTTTTGTTCATCTTCTAGATTAAATATAAACATTATTCTTTCTGTGTAGCCTGTCTCTATTATTGAGGTGCTCAGATTTCTTTGTCATGTAGGGTCCATATCACTACTGCTGTTCTCATCAGGATGCATTAGGTATTTATTTGTCGATATTCTGTCTCACCTGCTGTGAACTTTTGAAGTCACGAACCCATTTTAATCTCCTCTTTTCCTCACTGTTCAATATTTACAAAATGTTTATTGATCGTACAAATTAATGTATGCCCCTGCGTAACATCCTTATGGAAATAGTTAGCAAACCTCTTCTTGTTTGATATTTCAGTGCACAGCCTCAATTCAAAGGACCAAGCTAATTTTGTCATATGAACCAATCTAAGCATTGTCTTCCACAGGTCAAGATAATATATCTGAGCTTGTAAAATATCATCTCCTAAGTTACCGAACCAAGAACACAAGGGGGCTTAGCTAAGGACTGTTAGTCATCTGTTTCTTTGTATTCTCAATTCGAGTTGCAACTAACAGTTTTGGAGGTGAGAAAAAGACTACATGAAGTGGTGGATGAATCACAGGACTTGTCTTCATAAAGGACAACAGAATAGGAACATCAAATACCTCCTCCTTAAGTTTCTTTGTTTCCTCCGAGTCTCGTTTATTTGTGGAAACATAAACCTAAAGTCAGACATGAATACAAAACTATTTCAGAAGACTGCACTTCTCTCAACTACTCTTTGGCATTTAGTGTATAACTAATTGATATTTCTCTTTATCTTCTATGTGGATATATGCCATTTCTACTAGCCACATGGGGAAGTGAGAATTGTGATCCTGACTTAGTCTCCTTTTATGTCCCTGCAGGTCCTCATGCAGTGTTTGATACAGAACAATACTTACTTAACATTATTCATGGTGATGACACTAACAAAGCTCATGACGATCTCCCTTGGTTGATATGCTTGTAAAATTTCACATCATGAGGTGGAGTGCCATGGAAAGTGAGGCTAGAAAGAGGGGAAAAGTTCAGGTCATGTTTCATGAAAATTAATGTAGACTTGAGCCTCTGACAATTGAGATCCATTATGAATTCTAAAAAAAGAAATCTCTATGATAGCAATGGGGCACTCTGCTTCAGAATCTAACATCTGGCTTGCTTCCTGGTTCCAGTTGGATTACTTTTATCTTCACACAAGTATTCTCCTTTTCATACAGACAAAAGAAGAAAAGGAGCAGGCAGAGGCAAAAGCCAAGAGATCATGAAAATTACAAAAATTGTTACTATAACTTCTGAGTACTTATTATGAAGCTTATAAAAACGTTTTGTAGGCAAGTAGTCTATTAAGCTAATTTAATAGGCACTATAACGGTAGACCAATGAAATAGAGAAATGAATAAGACAGTCTTTCTCCACAAAGATGACAGTCTTGCGAGGGAAATAACATTAAAAATCACTAAGCAGTAATTCCTTAACTGTAATTGTGTTGGCTTCTATTAAAGAAAAATTCAAGGTGCTCTGATAGAGACTTGTGAGAAAAGGGAGTCTAGAAAGTTTTCTTGGAAAAGGTCACTTTTAAACTAAAACTGTAGTTGACCATAAGAACCCAGGTTTTGTCAAGCACGGAAACTTGCTTGTGTTGTGCTTTAAGAAGGAAGGCACTCAATAGTCTTGAAGAAATAAAAGGTTTAATGTGGCTGGAACAGAATGAGTTAGAGAGAAACTGGTGTGAGGCTGGAATGTGGGTACAGCAAAATCAGGTCAAGCGGGTGCTGTGAGCCATCCTAAAATTGCTAAACTTCATCCCCAAAAGAATAGAAGCTATGAAGAGTTTGAAACAAAGGAGTGATGTAAACAGGATTTTGTGTGTGGGTACATATGCAAATATATACACACATAAATATACACATATATATGTACCGTAGGTTTTGTTTTTAATTTTAAGATCACTTGAATACAGATTCAGGGAGAGCAAAAGCAAAAAAAAAGAAAAATATTCAGAGGAAATTACTAGAGTCCATAAAAGATGATAGCAATTTGGTCTAGGATGGAAGGTAGAGGTGGGAGTTGAGAGAAAAAGGAAAATGAAATACCTTCAAACACGCAAAATGAATTTTTTTTTCAAAAAGACAATACACTTAGCAGTCAGGCTTTTCTGAAACTGAAAGGATTTTCCTTTCTTTCCCATATTAAGAGGTAACATTGCGGAACTGAGAGACAAGAGGAGCAAGGAGTTAAAGTTGATCACTCATAGAGGGATGATGAGAAGAAAGAATTAGAAGCAAACAGAAAAAAATGACTGCACAACAGATGTGATAAAAGTAGGAGCAAAATATAGATATGCAAAGAAAGGGCCTGAGTTCCACCTGCTTCTGCAGCTCTTAACTGCAACTGGAGAGATGAGACCACACGTCTATGAGGGAATGCTGTGGAAGGCGGTGGAGAACCCGGCTTCAGAGCTACGAGTGGGCCTCTACCTTAAGAAAGAACCTCCAAGTTAGCAGAAGTCTGCAGGCTGAACTGCATGGCCCAGGGTTCCCAGACAGACTGCGGGTCATTTCATAAAGCCAGTGAGACTGATGAAGGCCCTGAAGCATCAGAAAAAACAACAAGAAGAACACAGTAGAAATTACAACAGCTTCACCTGCAGTTGTAGAGATCAGCAGAGCACCAGGAATAAGTGCAATTGTGTGACAGAGATCATCAGCCCAAGCAGAAGCCCAGAACAGCCACCATCATTGGGCCTCCAGACAGTGCTGCCCAGACCTACAGTCTTGTCCAGCAGGGAGGGAGTCATCCCCCTACCTCCACTCTTAGATGCTGCCAGCAGGGAATCCTGGCATCTGGCATCCTAAAAGACATTTACTTAATTCATTCAAATAGAGCAGTGGACTGCGATCAGATTTTTCAGTACCAAAAAAAGAAACTAACTGCCCATTGCACTTCTAAGTGTAGGGTTAATAAACATGAGACCCAATTCTATGTATAAATAACAATATTATAATGTGAAAAATGTCAGGTGCCATATGAAATGTGTAGTCGAAAGGCTATAGCACTTTAAAAAAAAAACCAAGGACTAGAATCAAGCCCTGAGGAAGGTCTTCCACATCCTAAGATGGGCTACCCAAGGAAGGTATGGACAGTCATGATAGTGTATTTATGCTAATAGATGGCCCGATTCTCAAGGAACCCCTCATGTATGCCCAGTGACAGACTGGTGAATGTTTAACAACCAACTCCAGGGAAAGGAACAAACTAATCTGTAGCATTTAAAGATTTCCATAATATAAATATTGCTACCACGGCCAATTCTGAGCTACAATATGATTTCAACTGGCTCATAAAATTTCCTGCAAATGTAATAATTGTCTTTCACGAGCCAGTGAAAGCTGGCTCAAGCACACTGCTGTGACCCAGTTAAGGAGCCATGATAAGGCATTGTCTATATCAAAATCTAATTAGAGCGGACCCCACAAAGTGGTGAGGTTTTGCCTCCATGTCTACCTAAGTAACACACATTGTGATTCGCAGAAGGATGGCACATTAACAAGTGAAATGTCAAGCTGAATTAAATCACGTAAGCTTCATTCTACTAACCAGCCTTCTATTTTTAGTTAAGCCAGCTTGTGTCTAGGAAACAGATTTCCCTTTAATCTAAGCTTATACTGTACAATGTAATTTCTTTTCCAGCTGTGCAAGGAATCAGAAATGAGCAAGTTACTTGTCGCAAGTACTGAGAAGCCCTCTGCTGGTTCACATTTGAAAGTCATTGTCATGATTGTTTCAGATTTTTTTCAACCCTTTCTTGTCAAGGAGGGCCAAATTTCAAATTCTGTAATAAAATGCCATTATAATAAGAATAACCTAACTGTTTCTAGTAGGTTTCATTGTAAATATATAAGACTTATCAGTTTATAAATCACATAATGCTGCGTTATTCCAAAGATTAGTTATAATAGCCTAAAGAAACTTTATTATTAACATCAACATTCTTTTAAAAAAATCATAGTTGAAGTGCTAAAAAGGGAAAAGAGGTAAAGTCTGCTCACTGGATATAACAAAAAATTACATTAAAAAGAAAACTGAGATTTTTTTTTTTTTTTTTTTTTTTTTTTTTTTTTTTTTTTTTTTTTTTGAGACAAGGTCTCACTTCTTAGTTCAGGCTTGAACTTACTATGTAGCCCAGGCTGGCCTCAAACTCATGGCAATTCTCCTGCTTCAGCCTCCCAAGTGCTAGGATTACAGGTCTGTACCACCACATCTGGCAAAACTGAGGTTTTTATAACATGTTTCATAAGTAAAATTAAACCAGATGCTTTTGAGAAAGAATTTGAAAGAGGAAAATGTTAAAGGCTTTATTATTTCACTGTTGTTTTTGTCAAACCTAATATATTTCTATGCCTTATTACTTGTACTACTTTGCCAGTTTGGAATTTGCTGTCCCTTTCATTTATAACAGGAAAACAAGCAAAGGTTTATGCATTTTGTACAGTTTTTAAGATTTAGGGAGAAATCGAGCAAAATAAATCAGCACTAATTTTACACTAAGAAAAAATTTGATGCATGTGCTCTATTGAAATGTAATTTAAGCAAACTCTGGTAAAATATAACAATTTTTTTCTAATCTAGTTAATAAATATTTATTACAACAGTCAGACTAGTCTTACTATAATCAAAAATCCATCATAGCTCAAAAGATCTAGAGCATAACACTTGGCTTATGTTTCTAGATAGGCAATAAGAAGAGTGCTTTTATTTTTCCTATGTGAATCAGCCTTACATTACTCTGGATGACTAATGATGACTGCTATCGAATGATTTGAATTTGTGATAAGAGGATCTTATTTCGCTGTTGGAGTAGATGGTAATTGCTGAAAATGCTTGTGGTTCTTTCATTGCAAGTATCAGATACTAACTTTGGCCAATTTAAGCAAAAAGGGAAATTATCCGAAGGTTTTTGGAGAATGCACAGAAGTAATAGCCAAGTTAAAGACTCATGTTTAGATGTTAGGTTATCATCTACGATGAAATAATACCAACTAATTCTTATTTCCTCAAAAAGAACTCTGCTGAAGACTCAGAGTCCCTCAGGAGACTAACGTGGTCACATGCCTAACCTTTGTTTAGACTGAAAGAGTTTCTAAGGACTGGTCAGCTCCATTTCCTCACTTCCCAACATTCCATACAGTTGGCGGAAGGTAATTCCCAAAAAAAAACCAGTGTTGCTAAGAAGAAGCCACTAAAACAACAAAGATCCACTGTCCTACTTACTCAGTTTTGTTCTGTACCATCAATAACTGTGTACACATAAGAGAAAAATAACCACCTCTCTGGGTCTGCTTCTTCTTTTGTAAAATGAGAAAGAGGTATTAAATGACTTCGGGCTTCCTGTATTTCATATTCAGGATTATGACATAGGTGGGCCTGGAAGCTACCTTTGGAAAATGCTTCCCTCTAGGGACCTTTCCTAACCTTTGCTATCCTCAGTCCTTGTTATCCCACCCTCTCTGCTTTCTCAGTTCCAGGAGAACACCTGTAGCTTTCCAGGACCTTCCATTGCCACTGCTGGCCACCAGAACTCAAAGGATCTGACCTGGAGAACTGAAAAATCAAATCCCTTTTTATATCAGTATATACAAGAGTAAGTTATGTCTGAAACATAGCATTTCCTTCACCAAAAAGTACATACTCCCTATAACATATACCATAGTTAAGAATTGGGCTTTTTTTTTTTACTTTATTTTCAGTTTAAAATTAAGCTTTGAAGTTCCTTTCACAATAAGAATTATTTATTAAAACAAAATAAAAGCCTGGTGCTCCATCTAGAGGACATTTTGCATTTTCTAGTTTAAGGGGCTCAGGGGCTTGCTACAAACACTTAGTCCTCCAATTCTTGCTATGCTAATTCTACTAACAATTTTCTTAAAAACTCCACTGACTTTCTACAAATGTATCTGGAATATACCCATAATGCACAATATGAACTGTTGACTATGTAAGCAATTTTGCCATTGTTCTTTGTGAGCCATTTGGATACAGACTATGTGCTCACTATCCTTACTGTTGAGTTTTGTGGTTTAAAACATTAAATAAAAAACGTTAAAACCACTTACTGGTTTTTGATCATTTTTTATCAATTATCAAAAGCTTTTCTGTTTATTTATCAGAAGTATAAAACACCAGACAAAAATACAAATGTTCTTTTCCACTTAGAACTACACAGCACTTTTCTTCAAAAAGACCTATCTGTTAAGGGATTGTGCTATTTTTGTTTCTAGCAACAAGAGTTACAGTTAGGTAATGCCGCACTGCATTTGGAAGAAACAGGCCTTTTGTGTAAAATCTAGAACTGTGTTATGTTTCCTGAAGGCAGTGTTTCCAGTGTGGAAATTCATATTAGTCAGACAGTACATACACCTCTATTTTCCCATAAAGTTCTGTGAGAAAGTAAGGTCGTATGTACAGAGGAAAAGGAAAAAAAAAAGGATGGCCTTGGAATGAGGCGCTGAGAGAGAACTCTGTGGGGGAGGGGCTCCGTGGCTGAGCGGGGACTAGGGCCACACGGGTCAAGGCCACACAGACTGTAGCCAATCCCGGCTGGACAGACAGGGTCATGACTCTCCCACTGCTGCACTGCTTTGTCGGAGGTAGGAAACCAGCAGCACAGCAAGGCCTGTGGGAACAGAAACAATCACTGAGCAGAAAGTTTTGCTCTAGGGTCCGACTTGTCGTCCTTGTCTCATCAAAAAGTTTACATATGTCCTGTGGGTATTCGAGAGTGACAAAGTAATGTATCTACATTTCCGAGATACACAAGCCAGGGAAGTAGATTTTTCCCATAGAAGGAAAGAACAAGAGAAGTAGGGGGGAAAAAGGAAAGTAAGTAAGAAAAAGAAACAAAGCAAAAAGCAGTGGTCAGAACAAGTCGCAGCACCTCTTTCATCAGTGACTTGCTGCATGCGGTACTCTTGGGAAGGAATTCTGGTTCTTCTAAGGAAAGCGAAGTATAGTGACTTTTATTCAGATATGGAGTTCTTAAAAGCAAGTCTGAATGAGATTGCACTGAGAATTCCTTCAGTAAAAATGTACATCTCATGGAATGCACAACAGTATATAACTGGTACAGCAGTTCCCACTTCCTCTCTTGCCGTGTTCACTAAGATTAAGATCATTTTCAGAAAGTCTCAAAACCAATAAACAAGCAATGTTGGTTCCCAGTCATCATTTTTTCTGTTGCAAAGTGTTCATTACGAAACCAGTGAATACGAAAGCCTTTGCAGAACCAGTTGTCAATAAAATCTCAATACCCCCATCTCGGTAAAAAGTCAACTGTGTGAAAGTTACATTTTTAATTTGAAGGAGAAATAACAAACAGAACAAAACTTTACAAAATGTAACCATATTTGGTTCTTTTGAGTAAATGTGAATATATTAAGAAACACATTACGTAGTTTTTTTTTTTTTTTTTTAATTCTCTTAGCTCTTCCCTGCCTTGTTCCAAAACAGTATCTGGGCAGTGTCCAATAATTTTAGAGCTACAACATAAAACATATTTCAGAATGTGTTTTGGCCAGGTCTGGTTATGCTGGCAGGTATAGAGATAGTGTCTAAAGGCCTGTGGATTCCATACCCCTGTGTCTCCCAACCCTCGTCCCTGCAGTCACAGAAAGCTTGCGAATGGAAGAACTGCCAGTCTGCACACATAGGCCGGCTTCTCCATGAGTTGCATGCAGCTTCCCCAAGCCTGGGAAAAGCATGAACTACAAAGTAAAGGAAGAGCTATTTTTAAAAGGAACCACTAAGAATACTAACACTAAACAAAACTTGGATTCGCTCTCAAAATGAGATGCAAGGGTTTACTTTGCCTGTGGTTTTGGCAAAAGATAGTTATGAACAGATTCTTCCCAAACTACAAACATTGATTTGATGCTGGTGAAAACTTACAGTTCAAAACGAAAGATAGATTTACTTATTGTGTATGCGTCTTTGAACTTCTTTTATTACTTTTAAGCATTAAAATATTTTTAAATTATACTAGTTGAAGTCTGCATTTTACCTCACTGAGAAGCCCCTTTGCTATGTTCATTATGATGCAGGGAATAGGGGTCAGGGAGGCTCCAACCAGAAGACAACTAGCCAGCCTTCCTGATGAGTGGCGCACAACCAGCCACTCTCTCTAAGAAGAGAAAGATCTGTGCCTCCCATACGCCTACCAGCGCACAACCTAAGAATCAAGGACCTCCCCCACCCCAAGCAACCTGCTGATCCCGAAGACAGGCTAAGTTGATAGCAACTGAGGTACATAAAGCAACTAAATGCTTGTATTGTTTGGTTGATTTTGCAGGCCTGGGGCCGGCAGTCTGAGCATCTTTTGAGAAGATGACAGGATGTAATGTAGCAAATATGGGGGATTCCTGTCTGTCTTGTCTTTGAGGCCCAATATTGTTCTCATTGTTTTGCTTTATTCTGATTATTATTTTTTTTTGCTTTATTTCATATTCTGTTTTTATTGGTTTTATTCTGTTTTGGTTTGATTTTACTACACCTGATGGAATGGTCAACTATTGTGAAGATAACAAGATATACTATAGTAGTTATTGTTTTCCTAGTACCTTGCTTTGAAGCTGTGTACCAGTTCTACTGCTTTGTTTTGATTCACTTGGTTCTGTTATGTTTTGTTGGATTTTACTATCTTTAAAATAAAATTTTAAAAAAAAGATGCAGGGGATATACTGTTCCCAGACAAATGATTCAGCAAATACCAGTACCTGCATACAGCAGCCTAATAAATCACACCCAAATATAATTTCAATGAAGATAATGGTTGTAAGTACTATTACTTGCCAAAATAAGTCATAAAAATAGAGCATTGCTCTTATCTTTAAAAGGTAGCATAGTTTACAAAGGTAGAGTCCATACTATTGCAGTCAGATACAAACTATGGTACCCATAACTCTATAGCCAGCTGTAAAGAACCAGGAACAGGAGACTTTGTAACTTACTTCTTCAACTTTCAATCATCAAAGCTACACTGGGGATCTAGTCAAGCCTCAGAAAAAAGTAGAAACCAGTTTTTGCTGAGTCTTTTCATTATAGTCAGTTGATTTCAAATCCTCCAGAATGTCCTTGATTATTGCTTGTTGGTGTCTTAGTGTCACTTTTAATCACTACTCAGCAAAGAAGACCATCCTAGAAGAAAGGTAGGAACCTCTACACTTGTCGTCCCTGTGAATTATGTGATCTGGAAGCATCAGAGTAGTTCTCATACCTGGCCTGCACATTTAGAGTCATCTCGGAGAGCCCCAGTCAGAACATTGTAATCCTTCTTTCCAGATAAGGGGTACAAACATTAGTGTTCTATTTTTTTAAGCTTCTCAGGTAATTCAGACCAGTTCATAGTTAAAAATATCCACTGGTTAACATTAAATAAGTTTTAGTCGGTTCATTTCAGTCTTCCAAGCAAATATATTCTAGTTTCAGAAGCCCCCTTCTAAAAAGTGGGTTAATACTGAACGATTTTTGCTGAAGGGTGCAGGAGAAATTAAAGAGGAAAAGTAATCTAATTTCACTCATAGGAGATTTAACCAACCTCTCAGCTGCTGGTGTTGGTCAAAGACTGGGTTCCCCTTGTTTTATTTAGAGGCATGATTGCTATCCATGCTCAAAAGAAAATAAGCATTCAGTTAAAGATATTATTGAGTAAAAAGATTATTCAACTGGGATTCACAAAATCTGGATCATGTTTAGCAGTTAATAGTTGTGGGACATGGGACCTTGAACTTGTCACACAGTCTTATTTTCCCATCAGAAAAGTAGATCCTTCCTTCTTTCAAACTTTCTATTAATCTAAATGTCTATTAATTGAAATACCTGAAAGGATGTGCTATTTTTCTTTCACATTGCCAAAAATGGTGAGGTAGACTTTTTCCCTGTATACTCACACAAAGACATTAGGCAATCCAAATTATAAAATCCTTAGAAAATCAAAAACAGATAAAACAATTAAAGTAGTGCTGTGGGAAAGCTTTGTTCAGACTAAAATACTGAAAGGTCTGTGGAGGATCAATTGTTTACGATCCTGTCCTCTGGAGACTGAAATTCCTTGGACACTCCAGATGGTTTTATTTATGTAGCAAAAGTTCAACTCTAGTGAGGTGCTGCTTGCAAATTCACACACAAATAAAAGAAACTATTTATATGTGTGTACATATCTTTGCTCACAAGATTGATTTCCTTTGTTTCTTATGGACATTCTGACAAATTTGTATTTATAATGCAAAAAAGAAGGCCAACCCCTTTGAAAAGGAACAGCAGCCTTCCAATACAGCAAAGTAATCCATGGAATCTAGAATTAAGTGCAGGAATGTTTCAGACTTTTGTGGATCTCCTCCATCCGAGTGTTTAACAATTCACACTCTGTTCAGTCTTTGATGTTCACATACAATTCTATCTCCCCAAACAGCATTATTGAACATGGAAAAGAAACCCCAGCCCTCTCCCCAACTGAAGACTTCAAGCTGCATCCTGTGTCCACTCCTGGCACTGAGTCAGCCTCATCAGCCCAATTTAGAGCACATGGCAGTGATCCAACTCATTGTAGCTGTTTGTAGACCCCCAGATCAGGTTTCAAAAGAAAAAGGGCAGCAATCCAGTGACCTTCTCAAGACAGTAGAAAACAACGCTGCTCATGACCAATACCTGATCTTTCTGCTCACATTAGCTCCTCATCAAAGATGGTGCCAAGATTGCATCAGGCACCAGCCCACAAACCTTTCTGTCCTCCTCTAAGAGGTGTGGAGCATCCTGTCACCCACTGAGTTTTGAGTTTGGAATGCCTTTCCCTTTCAGATCCAAGGAAGTTGGGTTTTACTGATATTTGAGATCCAGCTCAAGGCCTCATCTTAATTGAGCTTTGCTGTTATTTATAGCGTGTGCCTCTCTACTGTTCATTGTCTTTGTATCTAGTGAGATTCAACGTGACTCATAACAAAGATATGGTTATGGTGTTCTAAAATTAACAACCCTAGAAAACTCATATCAAAGAGATCTCATTCACTGAGGATCTTTTTTCTGCACATCTCTCATCCTGTCATTCTTTAAAAGGTGAGGATTATTCTTCTGGGCTGCAAGTCATCCTTCCTCTCTACATCTGCTGGATATTTAAGAATGACTCAGGCAGAGACACACACTGAGAACCCAGCCAAATCTACAGAATAACTTACCTTCCTGACCAGCCCCCATATTTCTAACTTAGCCAAATAATATCAGGATGAAAAATGTCTTGCCACCTATCCCAATAGTTTCTAAATCAGGCAGCTATTCTTACTCTAAAAGAGCCTTTAGGAAATGCTGTTCTTTTCTCCTCTTCTACCTTTTCCATAAGTCTGTGTTGAGCTCTGAAGATTCTTAGAGCCCTGGATGTGTTCAAATTAACTAATGGTTTGACCTCAGTTCTGCGTTTACATATACTATGTGATTTGAATCAGCAAAGTTCTAAGTTTTCCATACAGAATTTATCTTCTATCTCCCTAAACAAACAATCTTTGAAGCTAGATAAAATAAGAAGAGAGAATGGAATTATTTCACCCTGCCTTGTTTGTTTGCATGAGGGCTCTAACCAAAAGGAAAAGATGAGTCATTCAGTATCATTCCCTATTTGGTGGTTTCAACTTTGGACTACTGTAACCAAAAGAGGGCAGCACTCCATGGGTTTTCAATTCACAGGAATGAATGCTGTTTCTCACTGAATTCTTACCATAAGCAAGTCGTAGTAGTCCTGTAGCACGGGATATGGAAGCTCTAGTTACGCAAGAATCATGAAACAATAGAGTATTCAGGACTGCAGTGAAAATACTGCTACGTGTTTGGGAGTGGCAAAAGATAAGTCTAAAAAAAGAACAGAATGAGTTTGGAAAGGATGTTTAACTGTCAGGCATTTATGCTTTATTTGAAGTGCAATGGGGAGCCACTCAACACTTTTGAGCAAATAATATGATTAGAAAACTCTCTGGGGAAAATACCTGTAATTGCAATGTGTTAAATAGTTTGAAACAGGATGAGATCGAAGAGCAGAGGGAAAAACAGATGAGAAAATAATACAAAAGTTGTCCAAGAAAGCGAAACTCTAAACCAGAAGTGTGGCAGTGAGAATGGAAGGGCAGGCGTTGATGACAGAGACACTGCGAAGTAGGAAAAATGTCCTTAGTAGAAGAAATACAGAGAGAAAGTGACCAAGACAAGCCCAAGTTTTACATCTGAGAACTGAGCTGGAGTCTACAACCAAAATTAAGGAAGCTGAAGGAAAGCATTCTTTTGGAAGCAAAGATAGTAAATTGAGTTTTGAAAACATTTGCCTTTCAGAGAAAGTAAGACATTATTACATCACCAAAATGCAAGAGGTGCGATATGGAAATATAGAAAGATTGTGACTCCAAGGGGTATCTCGAAAAGAAGAAATCACCCTAAATGTATAGATGTATAGTCTACTTTTTTTTTTTTTTGCTTACATGGAAACCCCCTGCTGAACATATGGCCCACTTGTAGATACAGTGCTTGGTTTTAATAGCCTGTGTCACTAGAACCTCTTGGCTGCATCTGACTCTCCTTGTCTGTTCCTTTACTCTAATATCTTTATGTAGTCATATGCCTAAATGATATTATGACCAGCAATAGACTGCATATACTGTGATGGTCCTGGAACAGTATATTGTCTAATATAGCATCACTGTCCTAGTCTGTGTCAGTGAACATTACTATGATGTTCACACTACAGTGGAATCACCTCATGAAAGCACTTCTTAGAACTTAACCCATTGTTAAGTGAGACATGAGCATATTTTTATCTTATGGTAGTGCCACCTCAAATCTTATTAGGAATAAATTGGTATAAGCATCAACCAATCAATCCTGATTGTCAAATTTTTCTATACAGACTTAAAGATGCAGCCATTTGCAGAGTATGTAAAATGTATCTCAATAACATTTACCGAAACTAACGTACTAACAAAAGATTTATATACATCATTTCGTTCAATTCTATGATTAATAGAACATTTTGAGGTCATTCCATTGTTATCTTACTTAACAGATAAGGAAATTGAAAAATGATCAGATTAACATTAATTTATAATGTAACAGAACTTACATCATAACCCAAGCGGCCAGACCTCAGAGTCAGTGACCCTAAGTGCTACACCTACGTCCTGTCTATCTACATCATCCCATTCTCCTGGTATTTCTCTCCATGTCCCATGTTGTAACTTAGGATGTCACTTTTTCTCATGTTGAAGGAACACTGGCCTCCAGAGGTGGCAAGCGTTTTGAGTCAAGAACCTCCATATGTGGAGTGTCAATTAGTAGGTTTTAGAAAAGATGTATTATTTTCTAAAATTGAATTAAATCTGTCTCTGAGCCCTTACACATCAGGGCATATTGGTGACAGTCCGGTACCTGTCACCTGGGTAACTTGATCCCTCCCTCCATAAAATAATACAAGAATTCTGAATTTCTGTGGGGAACAAGGAGTCTTGTTTACTCATGGCTTTTTCTGTTTTTCCAATGCACCTGTGATCAGCAGGCTCCAAAGGGCCACTCAGTGTTGTTCTGTCTCCAACCACTAACTCAACCACCGAGGTCCTCAACACGGATCCAGAGCTGTGGGGCTCAGTGCAGCCTTCCTTCGCACGTCTCTAGCACCATGAGCAGCAGCAGCCCACTCAGATTATCTCATGTTCAGGAATGCTAATTACTCTCTCTCTCCTGGACAGCACTGTGTCTCCCTCCTCTCACCCTGGCGAACATTCCCTTTCTTAGAAAATCTACCTCCAGACTTTAGAAAACAAAGTACTGTTTTCTATTAACTTGTCACGGGAAACTCCAGATGTCTAAGACACAAAATCTTCCTTGTATGGGACAGAAAAAAAAAACTTGTAATCTATCAACAACTTCCTATTAGCTACACTAAAAAATATTTCAATATTTATTCTTCTGCCCCTGAAAGATACGCAAAGGAAGAATTAAAATAATGAATTAATATTAAAGTGTCTATCTTCTTAAGAAGCCAGAAATAGAAACATGGAATGGCGAATATATTACATCTACCCTGAAAATTCATTGCTTAATAGAATATATCCGAGGTAGAGCTTGGAGAAATCCTAAGGTCATGACTGTGTTCGGCAGAAAAGGACCTGCCACAGGCACCGGCAAGGGAACGTAAGACAACATGCTGCATATTTTCATTCCCGGTTTGATGTAAATTTACTTACCAAGCAAAGTAATCTGGCCTCAAAAAAGCTGCAACAATAGAGAAAGTGGACCTGTTTAAAAAGACAAAAATTCTAGTGTATAGTAGTAATAACTCAGTTTCTTTAAAATATGGATTCCTTATTCCTATGCCCATATTTGGCAAAATAGCTCTTATGATCAGGAATATATTGTATTAATGAAATGTCCTTAGGGAATCCTAGGGTCATTTGTCCAAGAGACAAAATTTTGAGAAACATTTCTATGGGGAAAGCATCATGCTTTTTGTATCTATCTACAGTAATCACTCCAACAACCAACTGTAGCTTTTCAACCTGTGGCCCTAACCTCACACGTCCCTGGACCTCTCCTAAATTATTTAGCAGGATGGTGTCTGATTAATATTGATACACTACAGCACAAGGTACTTACAGATTTCTGGGTCTCTTAATAAATACTACCAAAATATTGGTGGTTACAAAGTCTATGGCTTTACTCACCCCCTTTTCTTTGGCAGTGCTGGCGATTGAACCCAGAGCCTTTGCACCAAGCTATATCCCCATCTCTTTATTTTTCTGTTTTGAGACAGACTCTTGCTAAGTTGTCCTGGATGGGCTCAAACTTACAATCCACCATCCTCGGCCTTTCAGACCAATGTGATTACAGTTATGCAACACCACACCTGGCTCCCCATTCTCATTTGTGAAGCTGCAGACAAATCTATCAAATTACCGTAGTTAAGGACAAAAATATTACAAAGTCAGAATGACTAAAACGACACAGAAATCAGCTTTTTTTTTTTTTTTTTTTTTTTTTTTTTTTGAGACAGGGTCTTACTATGCAGTTTAGGTTGGCCTTGATCTCACTTTGTAGCCCAGGTTGATCTCAAACTTTAAAGATATTCCTGTCTCAGCCTCCCAAGTGCTGGAATTACAGGGGTGCACCACCACGTTCAGGTCTTTCCTTCTCTTACCTTTGTGAATGTCAAAATTATTTGCCTAGTTTCCCAAACAGAAATCTTATAGTCATCTACTATTTCATCAAAACTCACATAAAGCTAGAAATAATTTATGTTTCCATCAGACACAAGGAAAACCTTTTAATGCATGGTTAGAGTATCCAGAAGAATATTACCTTAGCAATAGAAGAAAATTAACCCTAGACTAAATGTTGCCCTGATTGATCCTAGACAATCTTTAAAGCACCTACAAAAAGAGAAATATAATATGTACAAGGCTTATACATAGAAAACTTCAAAGCACTGCTGCAAAAAAAGAATTAAAGAAGACCTAGCTAGAAAGAGATATATACCATATTAATGGATCAGAAGACTCAATGCTGTCTAGATTAACCCCCCACAATATTATCTATGAATTAAATACAATCCCAAATGGAACCCTAAAATGACTTTTTTAAAATTCAAACAAAACAAGATCACCAAAAGAACTCTGACAAAAGACATAAGTTGGAAACTGTACCCTCCTGATTTCAAGAATTTTTTATAAAGCTATGAGAGCTGCATCATGTAGTATTGGCATAAGGACAAGCAATGAGATTAGTAGAAAGAAGGGATACAGAAATATACCCACACTGTATGTGATCAATTTTCAGCAAAATTGCCAAAGCAATTCACTGGAGAAAAAGTTAATCTTCTAACAAATGGGGTTGGAAAAATTGAATGACCACATAATTAAGAACTGCACCTGAGGCCTTATTTTACAACTTACATAAAAATTAAATGCATCAAGCCAGGCATGGTTGCACTCACTTGCAATCCCAGCAATAAGAAGGCAAGAGGATCAGCATGACATCAAGACCACTCTAGGTACATAGTGAGTTCAAGGCCAGCCTTAATTACATAGTGAAATCTGTCTCAAAAAATAAAAAATAAATAAATAAATAAATAAATAAATAAATAAATAAAATAAATAGACCATAGACCCTAAATTAAGAGCTAAGATGCCTAGATGAAACTCAGGAGAAAATTCCTCATCAACTTGTTTTTTCAAGTAGAGCTTAAGTACAACACAGAAGACATGCAATCAACCGGATTACATTCTATTTCACCAAATTTAAGAACTTGCACTTTGCTGTGGTTTAGATATAACTTTGGGTTGGTCCCCCAATTGATCATGTGTTCCAAGTCTGAGTCTCACAGCAGCAAGTTAGGAGACGATGTGGACCTTTAAAAAATGAGCATAATGGTACATCCGCAGGTCCACCAGGGCGTGCCCTCAGAAGAAATGGGGGGCCGAACTCTCTCTGGGTTTCTGTTTTATGGTGTGTGGTGTCTCATTCCCACGTGCACTCCCATCACAATGGCATCTGCAATTACACTCTTACCACAGCCTGAACCAATACAGCTGTTTGATCTGGACCTTCCAGCCTCCAAAACTGTGGGCTATATAAACTTCTTTTCTTCATGAAGCTGCCCAATTTAGAATCCTTTGCTATAGAAATGAAAACTGTACTAATATACTCTTCTAAAAACATTGAGAGAAAACACTTGAAAAACATATTTCTGAAAGAGGACTTTGATCTAAAATATGTAAGCAATTTTTATGATTCACTGGTAAAACAAAAAATCCTGAATTTTAAAATGGAAAAAGTAAGGGACAATGTATGAGTGATAAATAAGCACCTGAAAATATGTTTAATAATAGTTATCAGGAAATGTAGATTAAAGTAAAGATGACTGGTTACATCAGTTGTTGACAATGATTAAAACTACTGGGATTCTCATGGAGTGCTGATGAGAATGTAAATTAACAACCACTTTGGAAAATAGTTTGACCATTTGTTAAGTTAATATACACCTGCCATATGACCCAAAATTCCATTCCCAGATTTTTATCCAAGAGAAATAGAGGCATTTATAAACACAAAAACTCATATATGAATCTTTGCAGAAGTTTTATGGTAATAGTCAAAAACTGGAAACAACTCAAAGATGCATCAGTAAGTGACTGTATCAACAAACTGAAGCATAGCTATACAATGGAATATTTTTAGAGGTAAAAGGAAAATTAATTGACACATATAAAAACATGCATAGATCTCAAAAACAAATGCTGAGTGAAGGAATCACACAAAAAAGCAAACATACTGTGTATATTCCTTTTTTAAAAAAATCCTAGAAAATGCAAATGAATCCACTTTGACATAAAGTTCATTAGTAGAGGTATCAGTATGAAAGGGTAAGAGGAAGAAATGACAACAAAAAAATATTTGGGAATGATGAAAATGACACTTTTTATTTGTGGTGATGATTTGGTAGGCTTATACATATGTTAAATTTCATCCAATTGTACACTTTAGGTACAGACACTGTAACATATGTCAATTATCTCTCAATAAAACCTTTTAAAACAGTGTCAAAGTTAGAAGATATTGTGTATGTTTTTCGGGACTGCTATAAGTGCCATGAAGTCAAGAACTTCTACAACTAGAACTCTTTGAATTAAGTATTCCTATTAGAAAATATACATGAACTGTTTTACTAAGGGCAAAATTACAGCAGAGTAGAAAACTGGGATTGTTATTTCTTTGCTAGATAACAACAGCCAAAATAACCTTACCTTCTCAAAGAAAAGTGATTAACAGTTGGAGATAGTGTAATTAGTCATTTACAAGTCTACAATTGCTATTTAAAAATTTATCTTTACATCATTGTTAGCTTTGTTTTGTTTTTTATCTTCAAATCAACCTGGATTCTTCCAGAGTCACCTTTTGAGGAACTGTATTCATCCATTGTTGAAAGCAGTATCAGTAGTCACAATGAAACTTCCATTTTCATCTTGGGAAAGACAAGCACTATCCCTCATTGAACCAGGTGGAATGCTATGCACCAGCTCACTGTTTCCATCACAAAAATCTTTCCAAACAAAGATCACATCTGAAGCGTTGTTGTCAAGCCACCCAGTCTGTCACGGGTTGCAAAGCAAACTCAGTGGGGAAAAGTTTTGAGGTAGAAACTGAGGATGTATGAAAGAATTTGCTTTCCTAGGTGAGGGAACATAATTCCCTTGCATAAAAGCGCTTATTCCTTTCCGCTTCATAATCTCTGAGTCTGAGAATATTCTCATAGCACAAGGCAATGCTGCAGGTGACTTTACTAAACTCTCTTGTACCAACAGTGATTCAATCACAGTTTGGTGTGTCTTCCTGAATAAATTTTATTTTATATTATATAGTTTTCCAAGTCATTTTAATACACCAAAAGTACTTTCGACATGTAGACATCTCAGAGATTCACACCTACAGATGAGAAATTTGTATCTAACACTGGGAACCATAGGTCTCTTTTGAAAGCCTTATTTTTATAAATATTAAGTACTATGTCATTTAATTTTATACAGGTGATTTGGCCACTTGTTTTTATGTCTACTGAGGATTATTTTAGGTATATAAGAAACTTGGCCAAATTTTTGGGAAACTGAACACATTCCTTCATCTGTTCTATGTATTTGTAGTCAAATTCATGGAGGGGGGGTTCAAATTTGTATTTTCAATGAGATATCCTTTTGCATTCTTTGCCTAAGTCAATTGGCAAATACTGATAAAACTGTCTTCCTTTTGAAAATTTGTCCAGCTATTCTGCTTTCTTTTTTGTTGTTACTGTTTTAGTTGCTTTTCTCATGCCTTAATTTTACTCATTCTTGGAATTTTTTGAAGATAAACTAAATGTCCAGTAAATTGGTAAGTAATGTGGAGTGATTCAAAAAGATAAGTTAACCTACATATTCAAGGAATATTCTAATCTAGAGGATATACATATATATAAATAATGTTATATTTGGTGAAGTATATTTCTTTCAGATAACTAGAGAAGGAAAAAGAAACATAAATTTGGAAAAAGGTGATTAGACAAGATGTTTTCTAACACTGAGCTAATAGAGTAAGGAGAAACATAGAATACATTGCTGAGTCCCTAATCTGGGTAGTGTAAGATTATTAGCTTTTAAAATATTCAGGTAGCTGGGTGTGGTGGTGCACACTTGTAAACCCAGCACTCATGAGGCTGAGGCAGGAGGACCATTACAAGTTTGAGACCAACCTAGGCTATAAAGTGAGTTAAGGCCAGCCTTGAACAAGCAAACTCTGTCTCAAAAAGACAAAACTTAATAATTAGTAAATAAATAAAATACTCAGATAATATAGACAAAAATAAAATAGAGAAATAAAAGCAAGCCAGTGTAGGAGGCAACCCCATGACCGTCCTCTTCCTCTCCTAATCTGCAGGGTTTACAGCACCCACTTCCCCAGAACCACTCTTAGCAGAGGACCAGTGACTCACACTACCAAACTTGATCCCACAGTTTACAATCATAAGATTAGCGAGGCATGGGTCCTAACTGCTGGGAGAAAAAGCGCTTTGACTTGGGGCAGGGGGGTGAGCAGAGAGCTGGAGATGGTGCAGAAAAGAAACTAAAGGAAAAGGAACTGAGAAGGGAAGGGAAAGGAAGGAAAGGGAAGAGAAGGGAAGCTCCAAGCCGGGCGTGGTGGCGCACGCCTTTAATCCCAGCACTCAGGAGGCTGAGGTAGGAGGAGCATTGTGAGTTCGAGGCCAGCTTGGGGGGCAACGCCAGCGCAAGACCGGCCTGAGCTACGTAGTGTGACCCTGCCTCAAAAAACTAGGGTCGGGAGTTTGGCTCAGTGGCTTAAGCGCCTGCCCTGGCAGGTGCGAGGTTGTGAGTTCGATCCCTGGTGCCGCAAAAAAAAAAAAAAAAAAAAAAAAAAAAAAAAAAAAAAAAAAAAAAAAAAAAAAAAAAAAAAAAAAAAAAAAAAAAAAAAAAAAAAAAAAAAAAAAAAAAAAAAAAAAAAAAAAAAAAAAAAAAAAAAAAAAAAAAAAAAAAAAAAAAAAAAAAAAAAAAAAAAAA
>RJWM01032724.1:0-21255 GCA_004363535.1 Dasyprocta punctata | reverse complement strand
AACCTCGCGCCTGCCAGGGCAGGCGCTTAAGGCTCTGAGCCAAACTCCCGGCCCTGGTTTTTTGAGGCAGGGTCGCACTATGTAGCTTAGGCCGGCCTTGCGCTCGCGTTGTAGCCCAAGCCGGCCTCGAACTCACAACGCTCCGCCTACCTCAGCCTCCCGAGTGCTGGGATTAAAGGCGTGCGCCACCACGCCCGGCAAATGTTGAGATGGTCACTCTTTTTTTTTTTTGCGCCACTGGGGATTGAACCCACGCCCTTGCGCCTGCCAGACAGGCGCTTGAGCCACTGAGCCAAACTCCCAGCCCTTGAACTACGCACTTTAAATGAGTGAATTTCATGGTATATAAATCATATCCTCAAGAAGCTATCAAAAGAAAAGCAACGAAGAGAACTCTAGCCCTACACAACATGTTAGCATAGTCGGCTTTCAGTCCACCTAGTAAAGTGGCCAGATAACCACCGTGGCATATTGTTTAGACAAAGAGAAATGAATGCGTCTTTGGAGCAGAAAGAACCCAGGGAATTTCAGTCTGCAGGAAAAAAGTCACTCCCCCCAACCAGGGTGCGGAGCGAGGCCTCGCCAAGGACTGCTAAGTCCCTTCGGAAGGAAAAGGGCTCCTCCTAAACTGACCTAGGCTGGACCATAAAGGAAGCAGGATGGAACCTCACCTTGATCCAGAGCACAGGGAATGGGTAAAGGCGGCCGGGACATAGAGAGCTGGCTAACACCCTGTACCCTCCAGACAGTCTCAAAAAGCTGTAAGACTTCAACCAGAGGAACGCACAACAGCAGCCGCTGCCAACATTGGGAGTAATTAGGCGTTGTGCGGAGTCAGAGATCTCTGGTGAATCAGATTGTTTTACCCATTCACAGAAGGCTGCTTTGAAAGCCGGAAAAGGAGTACTCTGCCAATACTCGTTACCAGCGGCAGTACCCACAGATACTGGGAGAGATGCAGGTCCTGTAGGTGCTAGAGTAGACTCCCCAGGATTACATGTGGATGTGATCTCAGCACTCAGGCAGGTAAGAGAACCTGCGCTGGAATTCACTTCTTCCGTGGTCAGCCAGAGCAGAGGTGACCAAGCCTCCTTATGGTGTCTGCTGGCTCGCTTTGCCCTCAACATACAATGGACACCAAGAGAAAGACTTTGAAGTAAGATTTGAAGAATTGCCAAGAGCTTGGCTGAGTTAATAAAATCAGTGCGGAGATAAATAATTGAGAGCAAAAAAGTGGATTCAATAGGAGGCAGCACTGACATTTGTACATATGCTGGCCAGGAGATAAATTAGCCAATGAGATGAGGGTCACAAACTGATGTTCCCATTTCACCAGGTTTAGATTTGGGAGACTTTCCATGTTTCCAAAAGTTGACCTATAACACTGAATTCTAACCACTTGTTGCACTTTCTCATGACCAGCGACCTTAGCCAGTGTGAGCGGAGGCAGCTGTCCTGGTCCTTCCTCTAATCCTTTGCTATATGAACTCACTTGTCCCTGAATAAAGTGCTGGGGATAGAGGTAAAGTGGAAGGAAAATTAGATGAATGCTGAAAAGTTCCAAATATCCTTCGCTAGATGGATGAACAAACAAGATGTGGGATATCCACACCATGGAAGACTGCTCAAAACTACTGAGGTGATTGATTAAAAAAAAAAAAAACCAAACAGTGAATGTTTAAATTAAAATGTATTAATGTGAAAGACATATTAGTATTAATCCTCCTCAAAATATTCCCCCTTACTTTGAAAACTCTTATCCTACCATTCTTGCCACCTTCTGAAGTAGTTCTGGATGTCTTCTTCCATAGCTGTCTTTTGTGATTGCCCTAAAGTCCTAAATTGATTCAAAATCAAATAAAAACAATAGGACATGTCCTCATCCACCTTATTCTCTCGATCTGACACTGTACAACTTCTGGCTTTTCCCCAATGTCAAAATGACCATGAAAGATAAACATTTTGAATTGACTCAGGACATCAAGGCAGTCACAACAGAGCAACTAAAGATACTCATGAGGGAGGGCTTCCAGAGCTGTTTTAGAAAGTGGAAAAATGATGGAAGGAGTGTGTTCAGAGTGAAGGGAAGTATTTTATAGGGAATTAATGGCAATGTGTCTTTTACAGTGACAATTTTTAAAATTTAAACATTGACCTACTTTTTGAACATATCTCATACAGAGAGTCAACCTCTGGTCCATACAAAATACAGATGGGCCTCAAAAATATGCTAAAAAAGTGCTAAATGAATGAAGTCACACATAAAATAGTATATAATTAATTATCCCACTGATATGCAATGCTATAAAAGGAAATTTTTGGAGACAAAAAAGATTGCTGATTATCTGAGACCAGATATTTAAGGGACAACCAACTGCAGGGGTACAAAGGCCTTTTTGGGGACACGAAATGATTCTTACTTGGGTTTTGTCAGAGTTTCAGGACACACAATTTACTAAAAACTCATTGTACTGTACACTTAGAGTGGATTTTATAAAATTTTAACTCTTTCATTAAAGCTGTTAGAAGGTTAAATGAACAAAAGGGAAGAAAGAAATTTTACAATATTGAAATTTCAGCTTCAAAAAAAAAGAGATTTTTGGAAATGAGCAGTCAAATTTTTTTTCACAGAAATTAAAAAGGAATGTGGACCAAAAAGAATAGTACAAAGATGTGAAATAGAAACTAAAACAAACAGCAGGTCCATCTCTTACCTTTTAGTAGGAATAAACACAGCCTCACTATGAATCCACCTGGAATCTCAATCCTGACTTTACAGTCATATACACAAGAGGTTTCTGTGCAGTCTAATTTTTACACAAAAATAACATCCTTCTCTGGCATTTTCAAAAAATGCCTAATAATAGTAACAAAGACATAAGACAGGTTAACACATCATGATCTAGTTTTTTGGTGTATGTAAGCCGGCTCTAGAAATACTGGGGGACAACCAAGCCCTGCATTCTACAATGAAGCATTTGTAATTCTGTTTTTTCTTTTCTTCTTCTTCTTCTTCTTTTTTTTTTTTTTTTTATGATGGTGCTGAGAATTGAACCCAGGGGTTTGTGTATGCAAGGCAAGAGCTCTACCACTAAGCCACATCCCCAGGTTCTTCTTGGCTTTTCAAAAACAAGGAATTTTACTTGCCCCAACCTCAAGATATTTTCCCAATCTCCATATGAGATCTCAGAAATGGAGAATGCCAGGCCAGATACAAAAGTGTAAGTCCATTCTGTTCCTTAAAAAGTGACTTGCCTTGGACTGAACAACAAAGATAATTCAAAATGGCAGAAGTTCCATTTTTGCATTGTTCTGTCCTTTCCCATATGAAAACAATTTTCTGCAAACAGGGCTAGCAGATTTTCCATATATCTGAAAGTATCCAACTGTTATTTTGAGAATTTTTTGAAGTCATCTTCTCTGAACAAATACTTGATCCTTTTGATGGAAATTTTACAATGTATATTTTTATTCATGTCTTGAATCACTAAGACAGCCAAAATACAGGAAGGAATTTTTGAGAAGAAAAAATAAGTTGACACATAAAATCATTAATCTCTCTTAGTCACTGGGGACAAGTTATCTTACTTGGTGAGACACCAGGCGTGGACTTTGGTACCTTTATATATTGTGAAATGATTATTACTTCCCCAAAACCCCTGAGAAACCCCATTCACAGTGACTTGCTCTTCAGGCTAAGTTTTGGTAAAATTCATTTGAAAATTTAATCATACGGTTGGATGTAAAGAATTTTGGGTCTATTTCAGCACAAACTTTTAAAACTGTTATTTTTGATTAACAAATAAAAACTGTATATATTTATGGCATATCACATGATGCTTTATGACATGCTATACTGTGAAAATGATTTACTGAACCTAGCTAACAGCCAACACCTCACATACCTATCATTTGTGTTAAGAATATTTAAAATCTGCCCTTTTAGCAATGTTCACATACATAGGACATTATTCACAATAGTCACAATGTCCCACAATAGATCTCAGAGTGTTTAAAGGTTTAACAGCAGGGGATCATCTTTTGATATTGGGATGGCATTAATGCAACCCTGGCTAAACACAGTGCCAAGTCTGAGTTGCTGGTGACCACACATAGTTTTTATGCAGCTGCCCCACCTTGTAGTTCTGCTTTTGCAAAGCTGTCCAGAGTTGGGGAGGACTGCAGTCAGTCCATACTGACCAGTATACATGAAATATTTATAAACTCTAGACTCAGTGCAGGATGGGATGAATAGTTTATGAGACCCAGTCAAAATGAGACCATGAGGCTCCTTTTCCAAAAGCTACTAAGAATTATGAGAGTAGCAAGGTGTACTGGCACATGCCTGTAATCCCAGCACTTGGGAGGCTGAGGCAGGGGGATAAACTGTGAGTTCAAAGCCACCTTGGGCTACATAGGGAGTTCAAGACCATCTTGAACTATGGTGAAACACTGTCTCAAAGCAAACAAATAAACAAACAAACAAACACCTTCAAGAGCAAAGCTTCACAGGATGGAGTCCTAATTGACTACACAGTGCATATTGGCATAAAGCTGCTTGGAGTCAATGGCACCCTGACCTCACTCAACGGGGAGCTCCTCAAATCTGTCTAATAATTGCCAGAAAGTAAGCACACATCATCTGAAAAGGGTCATTATAAAAGGTGAGCAGTTAAGGAACTCCAGTATCCTCCAGACCCAGGGAATTGGAATCATAAACTGAAGGGGTAGGGGGTGGTCCTGAAAGGCTGTCAAATTGGTCTCCAATGCAAGAAGCACTCTAGACAGAAAGAGAGAAAAAGGGAAAGGCTTGCAATACAGTGGGGTGCGGAAGTGCTGGGAGGCAAGAGAGCAGCTGGTGGGACCTGGGTGGTGGGCACACTGGCTCCAGTGCCTGCTCAAGAAGCAGGGAATTGACTGCAGATAGGAGCAGAGGTAGGCAGTATAAGGAGCAGCTCTGAATTTTCTTTTGATATGTTAATGTGTTCTCTGGGAGGGGGGCTACTCAGTGGGCTCTGCTAAGGTCTAGCTTCCCTGCCCAGTTAGATGACCTGGCCAACCCTGTTCCCAGAATCTCCACCAACTCACTCACAATATAAGGCTCCATGCAAACTTACCATAAGGCACTACATATTTCAATACTGTATGGTTACACATCTGTTTCTTATTTAGTTTATTATTTTCCATCTCCTATTTAAAGTAGTAACAAATGTTAAACTAACAAATTGCTACTTTTGTTGGGACAGCAGTCTTTGTAAGCCAAGTCTGTAGGTGTCAGTCCTGAGAAATGGGTTTGCATTACATCAGAATGGAACCCAACGGGATGTCTGAGAACAGGAGTTGTATATGGAATTTCCATTTCTTAGCTGTGAGAAATTTTGTTCCTTTGGGGAGAAACTGGCTATTTCTGAAACATTACTGGTTATCATGACTAGGGATGGGAGAACTACTGTGGCATCTAACTACACAGGCATCTAATCAATATAGACCAGAATCCTTGCTAAACATCCTGCCCTCTACAAGACAGTCCCACAACAAAGAATTACTTAGCCCCAAATGTCAAGAGTGAGGAGATTGAGAAATATTGCTCTCAAGGAATCTCACCCTGGGAAAGTGTGGCTGGGAGGCCAGACAGACAAGAAAACTTAATTACCTAACCTCTGGGGCCCATCTTTTCTGCAGGATACAACACCCCTCAGTGCCATCTCCTTCACTCTGTGCTAAAAACAAGGGCATTGAAAATCTTATGCCATCAATAAGAATCCAGTGCAGAAATTGACAGGGATGCATATTCCTCAAATAAAGGACTAATATCTAAAATATTTAAAGAACTCAGAAAAATTAGACCACCCAAAATAAAAGACCTAATCAAAAAATAGGCAAGTGAAAGGAATAGACACTTCTCAGAAGAAGAGCAAATGGCCAATAAATACCAAAACAAACAAACAAACAAACAAAAAAACGTTCAACATCACTGGCCATCAGAAACTAGGAGGATCACCATGAGCTTGAGGACAGCCTGCACTACATAATGAGATCCTGTCTCAAAAAATCAAACACAAAAACAATTTCATCTTATAACAGAAAGAATAACAGTCATCAAGGAAACAAATAATAACAAGCTAGCATGGCTGTGGTGAAAAAGAAGTCCTCCTATGTTGTTGGTGAGAATGTAAACTATACAGTCATCATGGAAATTAGTATGGAGATTTCTACAAGAATTAAAATCAGAAATTCCACTTGACCCAGCTATTCCCACTCTACTATCTCCCCAAAAGAGTTAATAATATCATATTACAGTAACATATGCAGACCAACGTTTACAGCAGCATAATTCATAATAGCTAAACCCTAGAAGCAGCCTGTATGTTCATCAAAAGACAAACAGATAAAGAAAATGTGGTATTTATATATAATGAAATATTATTTAGTTATAAAGAAGAATAAATTTGAGACACTTGTAGAAAAATGGATATACCTGGAAAATATAATGCTAAGTGAAATAAAACACACACAACTATGGTATCTATCATTTGAGAAAGACAAAATGTAAATAGAGAATAAAATAAAGGACAGATTGAAGACAACAATGAGAAAGGGTCCAAGAGACAGAGCATAAGAGAAGGGAGAGGAAGGGGAAGTAAAAAGATTTGAGATGTGTTATGTACATGTACTAAATACCCACAAATGCTGGGCGTGGCGGTGCATCCCTGTAATTCCAGCACTCAGGAGGCTGAGGTAGGAGGGTCACTGTGAGTTTGAGGCCAGCCTGGGCTACAAAGTCAGTTTGTGGCCAGCCTGGACTACATAATGAGACCCTCTCTCAAAAAATACAAAAGCAAAAACAAAATACCCACAATGAATATAAACATTATACATCATAAACATGAACTAAAAATAATAACAGTAATAATGAAAATGGGAAAGGGGGATCTAGAGACAAGGGAGGGAGGTGAAGGGGATTAAAAAAGAATTAAGATATGTTATATACATGTCCCTGAAATGAATATAAACTTCATATATTGCAAATATGCACTAATAAAAATTTTTAAAAGGTAGAGCTGCAAAGAAATAATTACCATCTAGTGTAACCATGCATGTAGAAGAGTGAGCATTTCTGGAAGGTTGAGTGGGGTGCAGGGGGAATGTCACAAAAACAGAGAGATGGGGACAAGAATTGCTATGTGAGCTGTGTACACATTTGGGAAAAGAAGCTCTTGTTGCATCTCCTGTACACCTGGCCTTCCTCTGGGCAGAAAAAGAGGGTAAAGAGGAGAAAGGAGCCAGGATGACTTACAGCTGGGATCCAGGAAAAGATGTTAGATAACTGAATTGACCTTATGTTGTTGTCTATAGCATCCTAGGAAGAAGGTATGCTTGGTTCTTTAAAATTTCATCAGCCTAGGTTAACCTCAGCCCACAGAGAATTGACTGCTCACAAGGAGCTCATGGAGATGGGAAACAGATCAAATTTCACTTTGGGATCAACTCATTTCTCCCATTTTCATTTTAAAGATTATCTAAGCTAAGCCATGTCAGTATCCTTTCAGACAATAATCTGCATTTAAATTTGGTGAGGGAAGTCAACCAAAGATTGAAAGCAAGCCTGGAATTCCACCTGCCCACAGCCTTGGGATCTAGGAAGGGCAGGGGCTGAGGGTATCCTAAGTCCAAGTACTCGGTAAGGGTCAATCCTTGGATAGACCCTGGATTCTGAGAACAGTTCATACTTAATTTATTTTATATAATCCATTGTCATTCAGAGATTATAATCACAAGGCCCTTTCCTTTCCCCCACTGGCCAAAGCACAACACTCCATGAAAGTTATAGTAGTTAGTCTCTTAAGCACTGCTCTTAGGTTTTCTCCAAATTCTGAAATACTCTTTCTGTATTTTCCTAGCTCTTAAAAACTAGGATAACAGTTGTATAAAAGAAGGTCTCCATAGTAGAGTTCTATTCATTACTTAAAGAACATTCTCCACACATCTACTCTGTACATGGCTCTGCACTAGGCACTGGGGACAGACTGAAGAATTCACCACAGTTGTGAAGACATGGTACCTCAGAACCAGGGCTGCAGAAAGCCATGGTCTGAGTTCAAATCTCAGCTCTGTTACTTATTATGATTCTAGTTGAGTTAGTAATCTTGCTAATCTTTGCTTTCTCTATCTGTAAAATGAAAAACTGCAATAGTTTTTACATGAAAGTTCACTATGATGATAAAATGAATTAATAACTGTAAAGTCAGGTAACAGTGTGACAACAAGGAAATCCTCACTAAAGTTGGCCCATTACTTTTGCAACTACCCTACAAGTTGGCCCATTCCCTCAGTATCTCTGCATGCTGTCAGCCTTCACATTGAGCAATCAATTCCTGCAAGAATTTTGGTGCCAGCTTAAACAACCATGAAGTCCAAAATGTACCTGTCCTCTTACAGGATCCTACATGGATCATGAAATAGCTACTATCTCTCACTCTCAAGTGGACTGGAGTGAGAGATGTGTGCCAACCAGTTAATAAGAATAGCTTCATGCTGAAGGGAGGAGCCGACCTCATCTGAGATTAAAATACCAAAGAAAAAGAACTTGCTAAATCTTTTGCTCTCAAGGCTAGCCAAGGAGAACAGTGTATGGTTTCCCAGATGAACTTTGCCACATTGCCCATTTAACTTCCAGGCCAAAAGGTACAAATTAAATGGGACAAGACAGTTACATCACAAGGCACTTTATAACATCAAGAAACACAAAAAGAAAGTATAGCAATAAGGTTTTAGCATTTTATGTTTGTTTGGGCCTTAGATTCCCTACTGCTTCCTGGATGAATTGCTCATATGACTGGCGGAAGACTGTAAAGGGTCAAACTGTCTTGCTTCTGTTGGAAGAAGACATACATTTGCAGCATGTTATGAGAAATAAGATCCAAAAGACAGGAAGGATTTAGTAAACCATTGCACATAGTTGGTTTATAAAGTCTTCTTTTTAAAAATGCTACACTTTGAGTGGGGGTGGGGAGTGCAGTTCCCAAAGTGTCTGAGAAACTCTTAATTAGAAGGGAGCTTCCAAGATTATCTCACTCAGCAGCTTGTTCTTTCAGAGAAGAACATACAAACTTTCTATTCCTTTTTGTTTCCAGAGTCATAAGACCCACTTCTTCCAACTTTGTTTCCCAACCTTATATTCAACCACTCTGGAAAATGTAAGAAAATTATAAAATAAACAACAGCTAACCACTCATTCCTTTCCTGCCCATCAAAATCTATATATAAAACTGTTCAATCAAACAATATCCAGGGTCATTACCCAATAATGCTTCAATCAAAGTAACACCCCTTGCTCCAAGGGGCTGTTTCCACACAGTCTCCCAACTGGTTCTTGAGCTTCTTTAGAGAAGAACTGTTTCTCACGTATTGCTATAACCATAATACATTGTACCTGTAACATGATACTCAGTACTGTTTGCCAAATGAATGGATTGGTGGATGAATGATGGAAATACGCATGTATGGGTGAATGAATGGTGACTGAAAAGTAGGACTTAGGGTCAAAAGATGACGTAGAATAAATTAGCTTGGAGGAAAAAAAGAGAGACAAAATATGCAGGAAATCTTTGAGAAGCAACAGTGTGTTCTGGAAAAGAAACTATTTCACAATATTCGGGGCTAACCTGGGCCAGTGAGTACAAAGCCAGGCCAGACTACAGAGCAAGACCATGTTCCAAAAAAGAAAAAAATTATTTTCTCTGACTCAGTCATCAGCAGAAAATGGAAATCAGATAGTCAGAATCTCCCTACACTGGATAGTAGAAAATTGTAATTATTTGAACTCTGTTTCCTTTAGCTTCCAAATATATCCACAGCACCTGATACATAGTAGATACACAATAAATATTTGTTCAAAGAATTCATGCTGTAACCTCCTTCTCACAACCTTGGCAGTGATCACGAATCCTCACCAGAACATACATGAAGCCAAATGGAAGAGTTTTGACTCTAGCTTTCCAAAATGATTCTGTCTTAACAAAGACTATTGAATTAGTTGCCCAAATTCTGGCAGTGTTAAATGCATACTAAGCCAGACTTGATCACATACATATGTCTCTCTGATGGGTATCAAACACCACTCAGAAATGTGAATGCTGCTTGTTCCCCTATTCACCAGAACTCCTTTTCAGACTATAGCAGGTAGAACAAAATGTACCATGTTTACTAAAAGCTCATTGGAGCACCCCACAGTGTAGAACATTGGTAGGAAACATTAGGATGACACTTTTATTATGTTGAATTTGGGGTTCTCTCTGGTAAAATTTCTGACTTGTTTAAAGTGTAAGTCTGGGCTTCAGTTTTTGAACTCCAGTTTAAAAAAAAAATTGGATTAGAAAGGATTCTGCTTTTTATTCAAAGGCTTTACTCTAATAGTCTTTCTTGTCTTAATTTTTAAAAAATCAGCCTCTGAATGTACATCTGCTTCTTGTTCTGGCCAGCCCAGAACGTACCTGTTCTGCTTCTCCACTAAAGTAGGTTTCTCCCTACTGGGAACAAGAATCTTGACTTGGGACCCACTCCTATCACCTGTGTCTGCTAGAGGTGATCCTTCACCTTCCTTTCTGGGCCTTCTTTCCTTGTAAATTTCAGTGGTACTCGCTCTGGTTTCATTTTTTGCAGCTGTGTGTCACCTACATGGCACAACTGGTTAGTGAATGTTAAATTTGAGAACAGACAGCACCTTACACTCTCCTCACCAGCTGCAGGACCCAGGTCAGAGCCTTGCAGTGACAGCCAAGGCAGCGAAGGGCCCACACTCTCCAAGGTCTCTTCCTTAGTATCATCCCAGGCAGCCTTTTTCAGGGACTCTGAATTCACATCCACAGATCCATTCACCTTCCCCCATCAAGGTTATTTGTCTCTATTTTAGTCTCTATCTGAATATCAGAAAGTGTGTTTTAGTTAGTTTTCACTGTTTCGAAGTGATTCTTGCTACTTTTCCTTTGAATTCCATCCCATTAATCATTTTGCTATGAAGCTCCTAAGTCTGGTAACTCAAGAGTTCTCACAAAGCACACACTGTCAATTTGCCTTGAAAGGTCATGTGGTAAGTCTACATCTTTGAGATCCATTTTCAGGCTGGAAAAGTAGTGACAGCATAACTGCTTTCCAGAACTCTACAGACCTCAGAAACCTACTTTCCAACCATTTCTCTGCATGTATTAACACATACTTTTCAAAGCAGGTATCATACGCTTGTTGACAATACTGTACGTGTCCGTGCTCTGCACCCCTTCAGCAGCTCTCATGCTTTTCATTCCTTTTAGCACTAGTTTTGTGCTGTGCTATTTAACTCCTATTCTCAGATAACTTTTGTGTCACACATGGTTAAGACCTCTTGCCCTGTAGTGAATTTTATAAGACACAGATGACAGCACATTTAGATAAGGATCTGGGCAAAGAGGACCTCCCTAAAACCACCCCTTCTTCCTGCTGCCACACGGCAGGGTTACGCTGAGGTTTCTAAGCGATGCTTTTAGCTTTAATAACCAGAAGGTATTGTGAAGACTATATAGCCTTTATAAACCTTAATGCAGATAATTTTAGGAATTAAGGTTGGGGTTAGTACTGATCTCTATTAAAGAGGTAATTGGTAATTTTGGTAATTGGGGATGGCCATCAGTAGAACAGAGTCCATTATCAAACATTTCCTCTGATGTACTAAAAGTATCCACTGAAGTGACAATTGACACCTGTTAATGGGCCCATTTGGACTATGCCTTTCTAAGAGAAGAATTGATTCTCACTATGTTTTCTGCTTATTACTAGGTAGATGATAATTTTCTCTCATGTTTCATACTTTCATTTCCCCTGAAAATCAGGACTTTCCTCACAGAGAACATGAACAAGATTCAACTGTTTCAACCTTGTTGTTGTTGTTATTGTTGTTGTTGTTGTTGTTTTTGTGGCACATGGGATTGAATTCACAACTTCCCACTTGCCAGGCAGGTGCTTAAGCCACTGAGCCAAACTCCCGGCCTAGTTTTGTTTTTTTGTTTTTTTGTTTTTTGTTTTTTGAGATAGGGTTGCACTATGTAGTTCAGGCTGGCAAAGGCCTGCTCTACCACGCCAGTCTTCAACTGTTTCAACTTTCAATTCATGATTTTTGCTCCTGATGTCCCTACCTGTCTCCCTCGTCCCTGCACACAATACACTCCATACCCATCTATACACACTTATACACAGGCACGCACTTTGTCCCTTCTCTCAAGACACACTTTTTTTCCTAGCTGAAGATGACTGACTAATAACCACAGATCGGCAAAATCTTCCTCAGTTTCGCAAGGAGAAAAATCCACCAGCCCTGGCCTTCATGATGACCAGTAGTGTTGGCGATCCAAGGGTAATGTGCAAAAACTGAGACAGAGACTCCTACTGGGTAGTTACCATCTGCTACTCAGTCATGCTAAACTTCCATTTGGTGCTAAATTAAGTTTAGACTAGAGCAAAGACACGTCTTATAAGCATTTAGACTTGTAGGCAAATGAGGGCAGCTGATAACATGTACTTATCAGAGTGAATTCTCAAGCACTCTTTAAAACTTTATTTCAAAGCTTGCTCACCCTCTGTAAAGAATTAAGTGTTCTTTCCCACTTAACTTGATCAGAGTATCCTATCTTGAGAAGTGTTTAGATTTTTTGAAGAAAAAAAAAAACCTGACACTGAAAACTTCCAGAAATATCAAGGTACTCTTTTTTTTTTTTTAATTCCCAGATGATGGAGAAATTCACAGGCCAAAATTAAGTAAATAAAGAGGCAATTACAAATGTCTGTTTCCTTGACAACTCCCCTCCCCCAGCCCTCCTGCGATAGGGAAAAACCAAAATGAAAGTGAGGAGGGGTAGCTGCCAAGCCACGCCGGAGCCCGGCAAGCCCAAACCATAGCAGACTCTGGAAGGAAACACAAATAAATCCATTTAGATCGGGGCTGCATCTGGGGTAGTATTTTTTGGTGGTTGCCATAGAAACGCCAAGGGACAGAAAAACGTGTTGCACGACACAAAAGAGAGCAATATGTACCACGAACCTTCTCCCTAGCTTGGTTTATGGCAGAGAAAGCTTTCCCTCAAGGAGGGGTGGACGGGCACGAGTCGAAGCTGTCTGCAGCCCCGAAAGGGCGCTCCGCGGCGGCACAAAGCAAGGGAACCTCGGTGGCAGCGAAGCCACCCGGGCCCTGCGTCCCCCGCGCGTCCCGCCCAGCGCCCACCCCGCAGGGTCCGAGGGAGACGCAGGCGGGAGCCGGAGGAAGCCAGAGTCGGCCACACCCAGGGAAGGTGCGTGGAGACCGCACCGAGGCACCTACCTCTTTCCTGGCAGCCCTTGGCACATGGACTTAGGAGCCAGAAACTGAACGAGAGCCGACTGGGGTTCAGAAATTGCCACTACTTTATAGGAGCTGTAAGTCAGCCAACACTGGAAAGAAAAAGCGAGACTCCACCCAAGGGGTGGACCCTACGGCAAGGAAAAAAAAAAGTGGTCCTCAGCTGACGTCTCTCCCCACCCATGTCACTTCCTTTTAAAGCTACGATTTAACAGCCACAGGGAGGGAAGATCGGACCAGTGTAACATGAGTCACTCCCTTCCCCTTCCAGTGAGTGCAGGGAGAGCCCCCCTCGGCCTCGCGTTCGGATAGCGTCTGAGGTCTGGCTCGGGAAGCTGACACCATCGAAAACAAAGCCCGCCAAGTGGCCTTGTGGCGGTCCCCCCATTCCCAAACCCTGTTGCATCCCCGCGCCGAAATGGCTCCTTCAACCTCAGACTCCCGCCCCTCTGCGCTGGGACCTGGAAATTGTCCGTAGTTGGCTCATTATTCATCAAATAGAAGATTAATTTGTTTGATGAAGCTCTCACGCTCTTAAAAAACAAAACAAAACAAAAAATCCTTACCTCTGTCCTCCGCGGTGCTGGCAGATTGCGTCCACTTGGAAAACCCGGAAAGCCCCTTCACCAAGATGATGCTAAACACTGGAAAGACTTAGATGCTAACAGCCGGTTGAAAGAAGCTCCCGGCTGACGCGTTTTCTCTCGCAAAACCCAGGCACCGAGGTTGGTTCCCACTGTATGTGCGCGCACACGCAGGCACACACGCACTTGCACGTGGTATTTGCACGCGGTGAGACACAGGGTTGAGCAGACCTTTCTAATAAAGTGGAGACATCACAGCTTGAAAAAAGAGGCAGGCTGTGAAACTGCAGGAGCGCCAGGTCTCCCACATTCCTAGAAGATTCAGTCTCAGGATGGTTAAAGGTGGGTGCCCTTCAAACGCTCACTGTTACACCCAGGGTCGGGAGCGATATTTGAGTATGTTCACAAGACTCCTGTTTTCACTTGATTCTTCAGATGCTTACCATCTATAGGGGAATTCAGATCTGCTCACAAAAGTAGAGCACTTTGCAGAATTATTAAGAGTTATGAAAGCCTCCCAGTGTGCAGAGAGGGTGGACAGAGCTCCTTGGTTGTGATGAGGTGGAGGGGCCACTCAAATAGTTCAGGAAATAGGGCTTGAACTGGGCCCCTAGAACAGGTGGCATTGAGTCACGTGGGGTGGGGAGAGGGAGGATACAGGAGGGATGAGGAGGGGACAGAAGGCATTACAGGGATAACAAAGTGTTGGAAATGAAAACTCACCCATGGCAGTGGTTCATTTTAATCTCCATGTGAAAATAAATCTGACCATCTAGTAATGCTGATAAAGAAAATTGATGAGAAATTTCTTGCAACCAAGGCAATTTTTCAAAGTTCTCGTAATCTTTCACATTACTTTGTATGATCTCATTGTGAGTGGAAACATGAAAGGGTTTTTTCAAACTACTTTTCAAATAGACTGTTTCTCACAATTGAGTTTTGAATGGAAACATTTCAAAATCTAAAAATTGCATAAATTTGTGCTATATTTATTATGAGTATAGTCAACGACCCAATGAAAACAATATAAAATTTAAAATTTTGACAATTGTAACTCATAAAAATATTATACTTACTATTGTTAATGTTTATTGTGAATGCCTACTTAGTCAATATTGCTCAGAGTCCCAGTTATCTTAAAAACATAGATGAAAAAATAAGAGAAAAGATTAAAAAAATTTTAAGTGGAATTATAACTTTCATGGATTAAATCCTATGCTCGCAATAAATAATCTACATACTTTATAGCACCTTACTTAGCTATTCTGTTTTAACAAAGAATTGCAAACATTTCCAGGTCATAATCTAATTATCATTTCAACAAAAATACAAATAAGACATAGACAATGCCCCAAAAGGCTTGAAGTCTTAGAAGACAAAGAGACTGGTAAACTATTGAGATAAAATGGAGGCAATGAATGACATCTGTACAACTTTCAGAGGTGGTCAAGAGAATGGGGAAAAGCAAGGTAGGGATTGTTTGCATAGTTTCTTAGCTTGAACAAACTGAAAAATATGGAGGTGAGCAGTATATTTATCAGCAAGATGGAAAGAAATAAATACTGTAAAGAAGTAATGCCAGAGGCTGGGTGTGATGGTTCAAAATCTGAAAAACAAAAAACTCAAATCTAAATTCACCATATATTTCAGATAAGGGATATCAATTTTTCAACTAAAAACAAATTTAGATAGGGATATGACATGAGTTGTCAAGCAGAAATAAAGGGTAAATAGCCAACAAAGAAGTCAAAAAAGGTAAAACCTCACATAAAAATACAACTACAAGAGGAGATATCATTTCCTTTGGTACTGCTGTCAAACATTAAAGCTACTACAAAGCATGGTATGAACAAGACGTCATGTGGTAGGCCCTCTCCTCTCTTGGTGGGAACAGTGAATTCATATAGTCTCTGGAATTTAATTAAATAAAGTTTCACAAGCCTTTAAAATGTTCGTACTCCTTAATCCAATAATTCGACTCATTACAATTTATACCAGAGAAATAAACAAAGATAAATTCAAAGATTTTGATACGTGTGCATTCACCAGAGTCATTTATAAAAACAAAGTTTAGAAACCATTTCATGTCTGAAGTTGTAGGAAAGCTTTGTAAGGGACAGGAGAGTCACATAATGGACCACTCTACAAAAATTCCAGGTGCCATTTTTGAAAGATGGAGAAACTTCCATGATGTAGTAAATGGAAAGGGAACTAAGCTATATAAAAAATGTAATTTCCTTATTACAGCTATACAAATATGTATCATGTTGTATGTATTGGTTGAGTAAGTGTCCCCCAAAATTCCTATCTACCCAGAATCTCAGAAGGTGGCCTTATTTGGAAACATGGTCTTTGCAGCTGTGCACAGTTAAGAGGAGGTTGTAGTGGATGAGGGGACCCCTAGATCCCATGACTGGTATCCTTTACAGGAAAAGAAGAGACTAAAAAGACACATTCAGAGAACAAGGCAGGTGATGCTGAGTGCAGTGACTCAATTGATGTGTCTCGTAGTCAAGGACACAAGGGACTGCAGCAGCCACCACAAGACACTGTGCTACAAGTTACAAGACACAAAGGACAGGTTCTTTTTCCACAAGGAGCCAAACCTGCTGACACTTTCATTTAAGACTTCTGATCTCTAAGAGAATAAATTTCTCCTGTTTGAGGCACAGGCTCTATGGTCATTCATTATGGAGTCTCAGCAAATTAGTACAGTGTATAAAATGGTCATTGAAGTCTTCATGATGATTGCTTCTGGGGCATTTTTTTGGGCTGCTTTACATTTTATCATATTGTATAAAACTTCTTACAATGTACATGTATGACTTTTATAATAAAAAGAAAATTATGATTCAAAAACAAGTTATCTAAGGTTTCTAAAAGCACAGTGTGCTAGAGAAATTTAGGACAGAAGCAAAGAATAATTCTGATGATTATAAACTGTTGAATCCCAAAGATGAAAGTGCATTCAGAGTTATCTGCAGAGGTAGAATTCTGTGTATACCAGAAATGTTTTTGTAACCTACATTTTGGTTCTTAAAGTGGTAAATATCATTTATCTAAAATGTTAACTTATATGCCATTTATTGAACTGCTGTAATGAATAATTGAGGTACTTACAGTATTACTTTAAACTCATAATTATCATAACTCTTTGTTAGCCAGACAGTGTCATTTTTTGCACATCATTTCCTCTTGCCCTGTGTTATGAACATTGATGCAGATATCCACATAGACAGGCAGATGAACAGTTTAAAATTTTTCTCATTATAAAATATAAAGATATCATAGATTTGCAATTATAATTATCCCACTTACACTAAATTAAGAACTGTGAGTCCTTAGAGGAGGTGAAGAAAAGGTGTAAATAATAAAGTAAAATTTGATATTTGTAGTACATAATCTTGCATTAATAGTTGTATATTTCATCTGTGATCCCAGCACTCAGGAGGCTGTCAGAAAGATTGCTGCAAATTTGAGACCAGCCTGGGCTTCATAGTGAGTGCAAGGCCAACCTGAACTACATAGCAAAAACCTGTCTCATAAATAAATAAATAAATAAATGTTGTATATTTCAATCAAGTCTATTTGATTTTTTAAAGTATGTAATATATGTTGATATATATTAATGACAACCAGGTCTTAATGTATTTGCAGAATTCTTTGTTGATCAGCTCTCAATGAATCTTTTCTTAATCCCCAAGTACTGGGATTTGGACTAGCCCCATTGTGCCAAACTACATCCCTAACCCATTCTGTTTTTTGAGGCAGGGTCTCCCTAAGTCACTGAGTCTCTCTAAGTCACTGAATTACTCAGCCTGGATTAGAACTTGCAATCGTCTTGCCTCAGGCTTCCAAAGTGCTGGGATTACAGGTGTGTGGCACCACATCTCTCTTCCTTTCCTCCTTCCTTGTACTGTCTTTCTTCTTCTCCGTCCTCTGCCCCCTCTCCCTCACCCACTCCCCTTTTTTTATTTTGTGCTGGGAATCAAACCCAAGACCTCCTTACCTGTTAGGCAAGTGCTCTGCCACTGAGCTACAGCCCCAGCTCCCCTCAATGTATTTGAGTTTTGTCTCAAAAATTATTGTTGGTATTCACTTAGCTCCATTCTCTTTTGGATATTGTCAAGTCAATTCAGCCTGGCTGCGGATGACCTTGAAAAGTCAACCATTTCTCTCTTAAGTCCGAACAGTAAGCAACTTGCAATCATACTAAGCAGAAGCAAATCTATCATCATTGAGGGAATGGAATTCAAATCAACTAGTGCTCAACTGATTGGCAGCACACTGAAAAAGATACCAGTTTCACGATCCAGTTTTAAAAGACGAGGTAGCACCATATTGTTACCTTCAGGAATCCCCAAAATATACCAGGCTTGGCCACTGTTCCCTACTGGTAATCAAGGACAGAAAGGGAGTTTTGATCAGGAAGGCCAGGCCAGGAAGCATAAAGACGCTCAAGTTCTATCTTCCAGGGGCTGACAGAAACTCTGGGGTTTCATAGAAAAGGCAAACAAGGACAAGGACTAGAGATCGGCTTTACTGACGATTTTGGATAGTTTACTGAAGAGATAATCCTGTCGAAGCTATGGTCTGGTTGGTTGGTACATCAGGACTGGTTCTGCAGGGTTCTGGAAGAGCAGTTGTTGCCGGAGGGAGCAACTCAGCTTCCAGCATGAGGAAACTCCCTCGCCTAATGGGCTAGTCAGTTCCAGCCCAAGGTAACTGCTAACTTGGGATGGGGGGAGGGACTTTATGGTGGATGGTGTTCAAAACTCTGCTTTTTTTGGAATCCCTAGAATCTGAGATGACTACAGATTTAGGACAATGACTGGAGAGTTCTAGGCACAGCTTCAGGGGGCCTGCAATAGGGTGTAGTATAAACTGATAATTTAATGTCCCTGTAAGTCCTGAAAATTACTTTTATTTTGGTGCCCTCAGTCTTGAAGGGTGATGAGATGCACTAGATAAATTTAGGGCTAATAAAACTTGCATTACTAATTTTTAGACAGACACTAACATGACTAACATATCTATGTGCAGAGATGACCAAGGATCTGACCCAAAGTTTAAGATAATAAAAGAGACCAATCTAAAGTGAAAGCAGATGCCAACCTTTATCCTGCTTTTAGTTACTCATGAGGCATCTGCAGGCCTGGCCTCTACATATCTGTTACAGTATGAATGCTGAAAAACTTGCTAGTTGAGTTCTTCTTACCAAGTGAAAGGACAGAGTACTAGTCTGAGTAGCATCCAACTTTAGATCATTTTTACTGCTATTGTACTTTACATACTGTGTGACTTTTTGGGAAATTTTTTGATAAGTGTGTATTACTTTTATAATGCAAGTTTTATAAATAGAAAAGTAAAGCTGTTTTCATTTTTGAAAATAGGAACTTTTTGTTTTTGTTTTTTTGTCTTTTCACCATGCAGTTCAGGCTAGACTTGAACTCACTTTGTAGTCCAGGCTGGCCTCAAACTCACAGCTACCCTCCTGCCTCAGCCTCCCAAGAGCTGGGATTACAGATGTGTGCCATGCCGGCTGAAAATAAGCATCAATTGCTATCAACTATTGGCACTGCTTTTTAAAAATCTGGCAGCCATTAATGTATGTATCATAATGGCACTGAGATAGGAGATTAGGGCATAGCAAAACTGGCTGGGGAAGTAGGTGTGACTTGCTAATTACAAAATTCCAGGACACATGTGCAGAACAGTTCCAAAACCCTGCACAAGAACTTCCCCTAAGAAACTGAGCATGTTTTCAACAGAATGGCCTAGATTCAACATCAATCTGATGTGTGAGTGACACAAAAAGGGCAGCCCACACTGAGTTTTTGCCACTGTGACCTCTCTTGCATGGTGGCCCACCCTCACACTGTAAGGTGTACTTCTTTTCCTGCTTTTGCTTGACCCAAACTCATTCTGCAGAGCCTATTTTCTTTTCCTACCTTTATTGAAAGTTTTTTAGTGTCATGCTTTTCTTGATCAGTTCTTTGCTCAAAACCACCACCAGAAGGAGACTTCAGCATCCCAAAGCCTAGTAACAGCATCTTAAAGATTATAATATAGCATGATCTAGACCAGTAGCATCAGTTGGCTTTGAATTATGTGGGGTCTTTTTAAAAATGCAGACTCTCAGACTTAGCCCTGGTAAATAAGAAATTGCATTTGAACATCATCTCCATAGAGATAGTTTATACCATGAAATTTGAGAAGCACAGATATTACCAGATTCTGAGGTTCTTCACACCTCAGATCCTTGGTATACTGAAGAAAGAATTGGACAAGACAGGTAAAAATATAGCAAGTTTTTGTATTCATTAAAGGTAGGAAAAGAAGTGTGTTCTGTAAAATAGCAGCAGGCCACTGTGAGAGATCACAGTAGCCATCAAATTGATGACAGAGGTCTTCTCTACTCCTCATTCTTTAGGCTGATGACAGATCTAGCCTGTCCTATCAAGAACCAGCTTGACTTTTTCCTGGAAGAATTAGATAGTACTTTCTGATTGGTTCCAGGTGCAGGACTTGGGAACTGCTCTATGCATGTCCTGGATTTTTGTGATTGACAGGCCACACCCACTTGCCCACTTGGTCTTCCGCACCCTAATCTCCTGCCTCATAGTCATCTGGTCCCTCAGAGCAGGTGCATCTCAGGATCCTGTGAGACACCAGAATCTTTGGACACTCCCAGTCTTTTATGGCATAGCATTTGCATATAACTCATGTACTTCCTTCTGCATACTTTAAATTATCTCTAGGTTACCTATAATCCCTACTGCAATGTAAATTTTGTACAAATAGGTGTTACAAGAAAAGAAGTCTACAGATGTCCAGTACAGACACAACTATTTTTCCAAATATTTTCTATCTGTGGTTAGTTGAATCATTGGACTCAGGACTCACATAAAAGGTCACCTTTTTTTAGTCCAAATCTCTCATCTTGTAGATAATGAAAGGATCAGAGCCCAGGTAGGGCAACTGCTTGTTTGTCCACAAATTCACAACTAACTGGAAACAGAGATGAAATAGGCCCTCTCACCACACAATTCTTTTCAAATATTACCTAAGATTTCAACTAAAAGGCAAGCCTGAAAAAAATCTATTAGTGTGGAAAATGAGAAGTGAATTCCTACTTAGAGTCATGATCACTCTGTGAAGTGTTGTTGGGAGTTCATCTGACAAAACAGATTTCTTACGAGACTTATCCTACTTAACCTACTGTTGGATACTGTATGCTGCTTGACTTCCACTGCTCTTCAGTGTCACTTATTTCTACTAACTGATCACTGACTGAGCCTTAGACTC
>RJWM01032723.1:0-21245 GCA_004363535.1 Dasyprocta punctata | reverse complement strand
ATTTTCTCATCACAAAAAAACTGCTCTGTAATAGACACTGCCTTTAAATGGATACAGATACATTTTCAAGGGAAGGCCAGTATTGCATTATAGCTAATGTTCTCATCACTGAAAATCATCTGGAGTGGTTAGCTGAGAATTATCTGAGCAGAAAGTAGGAACTCACTTGCTAGAGGACTTCATTTAAAAACTCATCTTCCTGGCAAGAATGATGACAGACTTTCTTTCAGTTTCTCTTCAAGAGTCCTCAAGAATACAGAAGCTTCCCTCCATCAGAAAATGGAGAAAGAAATTTCAAAACTAATGTACAATAGGACATGGGAAAGTAGTTTTCCAAATACCTGCTCAAGTGTTAAAGGTGCCTCCATTATGGTACTGAAAATACTTGCAGCACTTTGTAAAAGTCCATTAATATGGAAGCCATTATTCCTTTTCCTTACAATATCTTAACCACATAGCAACTACTATGATGACAAGAAGACTTAGAGCTTTGCACATTTACCATATTTGATTCTCATTTCTAACATAACTTGGTGGTTGAAAATACATGGAAGAAAACAATCCTCTGAATACAGATTAGTTATTTACCTCTTTCTACAAATCTTACGATCTAGGTGAAAGCAGAATGACTTTTATTATCTTGAATTAGAGTTAATCAAAAGGAAAATGATAAACGGAAATTCTACCAGAGAGAATTTTATAAGCTATAGAGATGATGGAATTTTGAGACATAAAATCTTAAGGGAACAAAGTTCGACAGGTGCACAGGCTTCTGAATAGCAAACCAATAACCACCAGCGTTCAGCTCAGGGAGAGCACAGACCGCAAAATGGGGGCATCCATACATTAACTTTAAAATCTGACTAGACTATGAGGGAAAGCAAGACACAGGAATTTAATAGGCTAGTTAACAAGCGAAGCTGTCTAAGTCACCAATTTTTATTTGAAAACAGAGGTTGCATAAGCACTTTCATTCAAAAATCTGTAGATTTTGTCTACAGCCACATTTCATCTAAGCAGGGGAAAGGTTGTAATTGCTGAAGGTATTAGGTACTTTCAGGTGAAATTATCTAAATTCTTTAAACCTCCTCAAGTGATTTTACATTTTTATTTTCTTGTAATTCTTACACATATTGTCAGATCTGCTAAATATACTGCTCATTTTCTTTCCCTCAGAGTTTGCTGTACTTCCTATCCTTCCTTTAATTTTATGAGTTTATTTTTTCACTCACTCTTCTGCTAAGGTCACTACAAATAAAATACAGACCCAAGCGTTGAGATTTTGAGGGTGTTCTGTTTGGATAACATGTTAGCCAGTATGATCCATACAGATTGGTGCGTTTCGATCAACAAAGAGGCAGGAAGTCTGACATTAAACCAGTGGCCTATGGGAGGGAAAAAACTGAGAAAAACATAGTCCTTGATATTTTTCCTACCTCAAGTTAAATCCACAGTGGCAAGAAGATTAAACAAGTGGAAGAAATGCTGGTCTCTGGGTACAAACTTGCCCCATTTTTCTCCTCCATGGCTGTGTCCATCCAAACACAAGGAGCTAATTTGTTAAACATCTGTGGGACACAAACTGGCACCCTTTCAGGAATCACTTGCATGGTTGGTTATTCTATTCATGAAATTAAAAGAAGACAAAGCTCAACAGCCAGGGAACAGAAGGAAAGAAGGATTTGGTAACAATATAAATTTCTGTTCTCCTTGAGATCCTTATCCTAGTGTATTAATGAAGTTGATTGTAAATAATCCAATAAATGTGAAATACACTGTCTTGGCATGACTACATCTCAAAATAAGACTATACGCATTCATGTCAATCATTCTACAAATTCAAGAATCATTAAATATTCTTTACATGTACTTCTGTCTTCAGTGGCTTGTCACATAGACCTGTTTTGTTGTGTTATTGTGTAGAGATTATCGGGGAAGGTCACTTTATCCTTGAACCTGATTTTTCTATTTTTCGCATACTATGTCTCTTATCTCTCATCATTTTATATGCAATTTAGAATCTCATTTTGTTTTCTATTCATTGTTAATAGGTGACATTTTTAACAAAAACTTTCAGAGAATTTACTTTCCATCTTTCATCTATTTACAGTTAGATATTTTTGTTAGTTGATTTCTGGTGGTCCAAAAATGAGTGGAAACTAAATTACTGTTCTCTATTAAAGATGACTGCCATTTTGCTTTCACTGAAAACCATCCATAGGTAACATGATTGTGCTTAGTCAGTTGGCTTTGTCTGCCATTAAAAAAAAAAAAACAAATTAAAGCTATGCAATTCATAGAGGAATGCTTACTTCAAATGTTTTGTTTTTAGCTGAAATGAAGATTTCTATTTTATATTGGTTACAATAATAATCATATTTAATTATTAGGGTTATATACCTATCACTAAGTGATGCACATTTTTTCATCATATTTCATTCAATTCTCCTCCAAGGAGATAAAATTATTAATATTAGCATTGTATAGATAACAAAATACTGAAATATCGCATAGGCAAGAGATTGTCCCATACATAGTCCAAGGGCACTTGACTATGATATGTGAAGATGATGCTAAAAACCCACAATATCTAATTTCATTGCCCACATTTTATCTTTTTAGGCTTCACTAGGGAATTCACATCTCACATGCTAGAATTTAGTCATCCTATGGGACATAAATGGAGTAGCTGGTCTTTTAACCTTCATAAATAGAGAACTGAGCCGAAGTCTCTGCACTACTACACTAGCCACTACTGTACTATTCTATCATGCTAATTCAAAGTCCCACTATAATGCCATGACACGCCTTATGACACTGTCTCTAAAAGCCCTCTGTGACAATTAGGATGGACTATTTTCTTGCAGGGGTTACACAGAGAGAGAGTCAACAGACACTTGCTTCTGTGATTCTGTTGCTCCTAGCAGGCAAAAGCAGACGCAGGCTTAAGGAAATGGCACATACAAGGGCTTGGTTTGAGATTTGATCAGAGAACATTTAGGGCAGATGTGCAGTTAGCAATTTTCACACTAGAATTCAGGTCCCAGATAGACTACTGCAGTAAATGGGTTTGGATGTTTAGGGTATTTGACGTTAAAAATGCTCCTGGGAGCCGGGCGTGGTGGCACACGCCTTTAATCCCAGCACTCCCGGAGGCTGAGGTAGGAGGAGCATTGTGAGTTCGAGGCCGGCTTGGGCTACAACGCGAGCGCAAGGCCGGCCTGAGCTACATAGTACAACCCTGCCTCAAAAAACCAGGGCCGGGAGTTTGGCTCAGTGGCTTAAGCGCCTGCCCTGGCAGGCGTGAGGCTGTGAGTTCGATCCCCGGTGCCGGAAAAAAAAAAAAAAAAAAAAAATGCTGCTGGGGTATTTGTGAACTAACTCTCAAGCTTTGTACTCAGTACTGGGAAGCTGAAATAGATTTTTTTTCAGAGCTACACTTCCCATCAATAACCTTTCAATTAGAACTACAATATGCACTTATTTTATCAACTTTTATACCTGTCAGTTATTATTTTATGTCTGAAAGGGTTTTGTTGTTGTTGATGTTGTTGTTGTTTTGGTTTTTTTTTTTTTTTTTTTTTTTTTTTTTTTTTTTTTTTTTTTTTTTTTTTTTTTTTTTTTTTTTTTTTGGCCACAAAGGGAGTTATTGAGGCAGGGACTGTTAAAGCAAAATGAAGTCTTAAAAATTGCCTGGGCTTTGTCCTTTAATGGATGGGACACTGAAATTAACGCCACCATTGGTTAAGTGATGACTCCCAAGTCACCACTGGCAAAACATCGCACATATATCCATTTGCTCTCTACTGAATACCAATGACAAACAAGGAGTTGGCATAATATTTTGAAGTGTAGAATAGGGATGGGGATGTAACTCAGTGGTAGTGTTTATACCTTGCATGTGGAAGGCCCTGGGTTAAAAAAAAAAAGGTTTATCTGGGAGCCAGTGTTATAACTCAGTGGCACCGTACCTGCCTGGCAAGCACAAGGTCCTGAGTTCGATTCCTGGTTCAAATAATTGCATAAATGAAGTACAGAATAAAAATCAGGAGGTACAATATACAGGTTAGTCCTTAAATATGAAAATGATTCAGTTGATGATTTCTAATTGGTTTTGATACTCCTGAACAATTTAAATTTCGTTGCTTTTCAGAGAACCATTTACTTTTCTTTTTCCACAGTGCTGTATATATGTAGGCATGTATTCCTTTTGCATTTTGTGTTTGTATATTCTTTCATGTACTTCTCTTGTTCACTTTCATCAAAATGATAGGTCATCTTATTCTGATTTCACATACTCATTTCTCAAAATCTGACAGTTAAGTACACAATAAATATTATTTCTACCTCTTCAATGAATCATCAGAGATAATTGAACACTACATGAATTCCAAAATGAGACTGGATGTTATGGTTGATACATTGTGTTCAGAAGTTTAACTGAGAGACTCAGCAGGGAGCCAGGGTTCTTGCTTTGTAAATATCCTCTACTTGTGCAAGAAGAGGGTAAAGAGATTTTGTGAGTGCTACATCTGCCCTAGGGAGTAGCGGGTGGCCTGCATACACTACAAGGGAGGAGAAGAGGTTTATGTTCCCCCTTTTTTGCTCTGGCTGCTGCCTTGAAGTGTTGCCCCAGCTGGAAACAGCTGATTATGGACTGAAACCTCCACAAATAGTGAGCTAACTAAACCTTTCCTTCCTTCATTTTGGGTGCTGTGTGTTTTGTCCCAGCAATGAGTGAAAAGTAACCAAGACACTGGAGAATAATTTTTATATCTAACAATTGATATTCTCCTCATGAGTATTGATAACTGTGAACTGATACTGACCTACTGAAGGTCATAACCTGAGCCATTTCACTAACATCTAGACTGCTGGCTACAAACTCAGCATCAAAACTGAATGCTACAGCTAAAAATATAGAGACGTGTTATTTTTTATGCCAGAAATGTATTTTGTCTTTGTCTGAACATACTTTCTTTCAAAGTGGGTTTGAAAGCTTTTAGTCTCAGGCCATTATTTCACAACTGTCCTGCTCCTCCACTCTCTTGAAAGCAAACTGCAAAGCTCAGTAGGAAGCGCAGCAAGGTGCCATCCCTCTAGACTGCCTTTAAACTGTTGGAAGAGGTCAGTGAGAGAGACTGAACCTGCAACCCCTACCGACATGTATTCAAGTGTGGAAATGGGTTGCCTGCTAATAAGGTAGATACTTTATTTATCTTAATGTTTTTCAATATTCACAGATTATAATTGCAAAAATAGCCCTCGGCTTCTCCAGCTGATTGTTAGCAACTGAGGAAGGAAAGGCTGAACATGCAGGTCATTGTTGCTTAATTATAGGCATAGCAAAATCTTAAATAGCATCTTGAGCACTTGAATGGACTTCTGGTCTTATGTTTTCATCCTAAAGTACATTGTTAGAAAAATATGCAGAAAATATTTTCCACTCAAAACAAAATAGACCTTGTTTCCTTTAATTATCTTCTATTGGCAATTATAACTAGATCCCCTAAGAGTTACTGACTGAATCGAAGAGGTAATGGACTTTGTTACAGGTGAGAAGTAACTCCTCCCAATTGGTCATTTAATTCTTGAAAACTTTGAATATTTTGATTATTATTACATAATTAGCCTACAAACTAGTTAGATCTATACAAGACAAGTTCCTAACCTCCCAGAGTGCCAGAAAACAATGATGTGGCTAAAATTGCTACATGAATTTAATTGGCCTTTACTTGTGTTATATCCACCATGCCAGTTACTTTGCTAATCTGCTAATGAATACTTTATTCGCTATTAATATTCAATGTAAGTTTCCCCATTGGGGATTCCAATACTACAAAGAAAAAAATGAAAAAAACAAAAAACACCTTGTTACTTAAATATATGGGAAGTCTAACAAAGTTAGAAAACGAACTAAGTGAACTTTGTTTAGTTCTACATCAGAAACAACCAGGGAATATAAATATTGTTTGGAAGAAGCTTATGTTTTTAATAGATATTTTTAAATAAATTGATTTTATTCACTTTTTCTGTCAGATGAATGTAGTATGTACCTCTTTAAACCGATATGTTAAATCCCTAATGCCCAGTATGTTGTTATTTGGGAATGAGCTTTTGGGAAGCAATTAGATGGTGAATGTGGAGTCATCAGGAATGGGACTGTTGCTTTTCTGTGCAGAGACATAAGAGAAGTGGGGTCTTTCTCCGCCATGTGGAGGATACAATGAGAAGACAGCTGTCTGCAAATTAGGAAATGGGTCTTGATCTGATAGTGTGCTGAATTTGATAGTGTGCAAATTATTATGCTTCTCAGTTTCTAGTAATGTGAGAAAATTGTTTTTTAAGCCACCCAGCCTAAGGAATCTTGCTAAAGCATCCCAAACTGACAGAAACAACTGTTAATTTTTGTTTATACACATTTCTCTACTAAAAGTAATATACTTTCAAAATTTGTATATAACTATAAGGTTCTCAAATTATACAAGAATGAAATATTTGATAAAATTACTGCTTTGCTATACCCAACTGTGATTGGTTCATTCTTACCATTAGCACCACTTAGAATTTGTTTAAGTTGAAAAATATCAGAATCTATCTTTGACCCAGGAAATCAGTAAGTCTGTGGTGGGGCAAAGCAGTAGTTTTTCAACAAGACGTTCAGTTCCTAATACTGCATGCTACATTTTGAATATCATGGGGGTGGGATGTAATTCAATGGTAGAGGACCTATTTAGTATATGTGAGGTTTTGAGTTCAAAATTTGCTCATCATAGGTAAAGTGTTAGAACAACCTGTACTTCTCAACCTGGAGGACAAAGAAAACTTTCCTTCTAGGTACCTAGAGATCTAAGTTATTTAGTGGTTGCCTCAGAAAAAACCACCAGATTTCCTGAGCATATTCATCCACAATTATTTTTACTGCTAGGTGTTTTAACATGAAAGAGTTCAAAAGGATTTCTCAGCTGTATCTACCTGATTCTTGACTTAATATAGCTCACAGTTCTATTACATGTCTCCACATACTACTCTTGCTCTTCCTTTGCCAAAGGATATCTTTGATGTAAAGAGACTGAAAAGTTACCCCTGAAATACAAATGATAATTTTTTGAGGGCAACACATTAAAACAAAAATTAGGAAATGTTAGAAAATAGTTAAGATTTTATACCAAATGAATTTTATTTAACAAACTAAGCATTTTCTTTGTGTCTTTTAATTGTGAGTTTAGATAAATCCTACTTCCATGTGTTTAATTATACTTTATAGTGTGATACTCTGAGTGTAGCACAATTTAGGGTTGATTTTATTTTACTTTTATGTCCTAACTTGGTACAATTAAAAGTAGGCTATCATCTACTTGTAACACAGATCCTTCTATTTTATATTTAGGATGTACCTTGTATATGAAATTCAAAAACCTGCAGAATGCATCATTGAATTCTTAGTGCCCAAGATTCACCTGATCTATCCAGAGGTAGCTAATAACAGAGCCAGCTGCCCAAAAGCAGAAGCAAGGTCAAGCATGCTTTTCTGGAAGAAAAGCCAAGAAATTTTAAGCTTTAAAGAGCCCCAAATATGGAAGGCTATTCATCAGCAAAGAAGCAAAGGATTAGAAGAGAAGATGAGCATATAAGGAAAATTGCAGAATGAGGAAGTCTGGTGGGAAGGCAGGCGAGGCATCTGTCTTAGGAAGTTTCTTAGGCTTCCACCTCTGTTCAATCTATCAACCAGAGAGTGTTCAACTACAAGCTGTTAAAACTCTTTTTCATGACCTCACTGTGTGTAGCATCTAAACAAGTTCATCTCACGGGAACTGAGCACAGAACAGTGGTTATCAGAGGCCATGGTGGTAGGGAGTGGGGAGAAATGGGGAAAGGCTGAGCAGTGAGGACCAAGTTACAGTTAGACAGGAGTCAGATACTCTGGGGTGATATTGCATGGTAGGTGAACAAAGACAATAATGCACTGTTTATTTTAAAAATCTAGAAAAAGAATTTTGAAAGTTTTCACCGTCAAGACGTGATAAATGCCTAGGAAGTCAAACATGTTTAATCTGATTTCAACATTACACAGTGTATACAGCTGCCATTACATCACTTGCTATTCATCAAATATGTAGAATATTTATGATTTTATGTATGACTTAAAAATAAATTGAATAAAAGTGTAAATAAAACTGTTCTTTGCACTGAATTTCTGAGGAAAACAGAAAAATCACATAACTATAAAGGAAAAGGATTTTTAAAGAATACATAAACAGAAAGGCGTGATGGTAGCTTATGAGTGTGCACTCAAGTAGAAATAGAGAATATTGAAAACAAAACAAAGGGAATAGTTTAGGCTTTGCTAACTTAAATCGAAACAGAAAAATGTAAACTCAGTATGAGTGTTTAGGTCCAGAACTCTAAGCCTTTTGCTATTATCAAAAATGTGCTAAGAAAATACAGCATTTAAAAACTGCAAAAAATACAGAAATTGGTGGTTTATATAAATTTTACCATATGTCAACTTGTTTCAAGATCTTGCAGCATTCTTGCAACACTTTAGCAGGTATAATTAAAATCATGTTTTGAAAGTCTAATAATCTCTTCATGATAACTGTAAAGGACCAGTTTTTTCACAAGGGGAAACTCTCAGAAAACTATCCCTTCAAACCTTATTTAAAATATATTGACATTAATTCACGCAAACTCCTGTGAAGTAATAACACTTTATAGATCTTATGTAGAATGCATCGTAGGTGTCACAAGACAATTCCACTGAAAACCAGGGCAGACCTCTGATCACTACTCCTGTGTTGCCTTCCCTTTAGCCTCAGTCATGGAAAGCTAGGGGCACTCATTCTCTCTTGTTCTCTTGGTGGAAAGGAACCTAAGGTACCTTTCTTATATTGTATCCTTAAGTCATATTTTCATCTACAATTTTACTACCTTTTTAAAATGATTTGATACTAATGGATGTAAAATGCTCAGAAGTGACCTTCAGTTGGTTTGTGTTTGTTTTATGTCAGTTTAATGACAATTTTAACATCTCTATTCTGTAAAAATCTACATTACATGTAGGAATTTTTCCACCACTTTTATAGGGGGATAAATGTTAATATATTGCAATAGACCAAAAAGAGCAAAAGAAAAAAAAAAGATTAATGGATAGTCTGCCTAGCACTTACTCATGGGTTATCTGAACCTTTCATTGTCTTTGCATTATTTCACAGCTCCTTAAATTGTAGAAGGTTATCCTCATTGAAAATGGTTCTTCATAGGCATGCAGGTTAGTTGTATGGAATGCAACTGATTTCTTTGCTCTGTAAAAAGACTTGCTTTGCATATAGTTGTAAATTTACTTCAGCATTCTTTATTTACATACATATATGTATGATCCTTTGAGTTTTCCTTGAGCTAGTTGTAGCATTTCATTGATTATTTCATTAACTAATAAATTAAACAACATCTTTGACATGTGTTCATAATATATCGCTAAGAAAATCACAATTATATTTTTAAAAAAGTCTTTAGTACGCCATTCCACAAAGTCAGGTAACACAAAAATCATTGACTGAAATAGTGAATGAATTTGACGCTTACTACCTCGTGAACACATGTAAATGAATGGTACTGATGTTAAAAACAGACAGGATGTTAGAAAGCAAAGGAATCTAAAAAACTAACCATTTTTCTTCCTAATTGTATAATTGCCCTTTGTTGTGACTGTTGATCCTGATATGTCACCTTGGATTTAGAAATGCTTAGTAGATTACACCTAGGTGTAAGGAGCTAGGTCATGGTACGTGGCCCTGAGTTCTGTATATGGTCCATTGTCCGCTCATCTCTATCTCTGTTTTCCTGCTGCTTTCCAGCCTCCAACTAAGCAGCTGTGCCCCACCATGCCTTTCCACCATGATGTTCCTGCCTTGAACCCAGTTGATTATGAACTGATTCTTTCCAAACTGTCTTCCTTTAAATTCTGAGTATCATGAGTGTCTAGCAATAAGAATGCTGAATAATACATATATCCTGCTAACTGCACTCTAAATGTATACAAATATTTTAAATAATATTGAACCAAAATATTTATTATACAATTCATCTAACTGTGTAATCTTCGTACCATTTACAATCAAAGGTGTAATATTTAATTTCAAAATTCTTTGTTATCGGGTAGAAAAGCTTGTTGCTATACATCAATATTGTTTTCATTCCCAAAGAATTGGGGCAGAAAGATTGTTGGGAAGGAAAAGTATGGAGATGGAATATTAATCTGTATTTTTCTCCCCTGAGTGCATATTACTGAATCTGACATTATTTAAAGCATTATGGCAAGAGCCACTCTACATATCTATGCTAAATTCTTTAACACTTAAAGGTTCATACATAGAATGAATCAGGACTTGCATTTTTTTTTTACTACACTGCTGTTATTCTGTGCTCATCCCACAGTCCAAATAGGCTCCATGATTCCTAATAGCAGAAGAAATAGCACCTGTTTTGTAACTTATGCAAGAATGAACATTAGAGGAGACCACTAACACCTGACTGATAGGAAAATTAGTTGTATCAGTACAGGCACAGCAAGGCTGGCTTCATAAGGACAAACATTGTATTATTTTTGTACTTTGGGAATAAGAAAGATTGAGTTTTGAACTCTGCCTGATACTTATCATCTACGTGACTCAAAGTATTCCCTCTTTAAACAGTACACATTTCAGGATGATGGTTAAAAGATTGAATGAAATACTGTACAACGAAATGCAATTCTGTGTATGAATGGTTGAAGAAAAGTGGGACCTAATCGATGATAACTAATAGAAAATTATAACTGTTTCTATTTATTGATAGTTTCTTGCAGGCCACATGTCATTCCTCATTACTATTAAATTTTTATTGTTGCTGTTGTTGTTATTGTTTAAAATGTGTGAACACTGACTGAATCAGTTTCTGCATGGATTGTTGTGGACAGCTTTTTTAGCACTAAAACCAAGAATGGAGTTCTAAATGTTCAGAAAAGTCCAACTAGAGTGATATGTGGAGTAAAGGAGGGCTCAGCACTGGCGATATGACAACAGACTAAAAGGACTAAAAACTGACAAAAAGGCTGCCTTGGCAGAGGGTAAAAGAAGACATGATTGACATCTATTTAATCACAAATGGGACAGATATGGTGAACATGAATTTGTTCATTAAACCCTGAACTACTAGGATGAGGGACACCTTCTGACATGCAGGCAATGTAATTTAAAAATGAATAAAGAAAATCCAACTTCAAATGGCAAGTAGAGAAGCTATTAAATATGTTATGCTGAGATATGGGGAGGTAAGAAATAAGAGTAGAACAAAATGAGTTGGGTCTAATTTATAGAAGAAGAGTCTAAAATGACTTTCAAAAACAGGTTAGGTTGAATTTCAAAGACAACCACAGTCTTTCAAAATTTTACTGAATTATTATTACAATAAAGTATTTGACTGTTGAAGATAAAGAACTGCCCTTCAACATAAGGAAGTTACCTTAGTTTTGTGACTGAATTATTTCTTAAATTTAATTTTAAAACCTTGCAATGAACCAAATTTTAATCTATTAGTAGAACTCACATAAAATAAAGGTGTGCAAATTTATTCTATTTGTATACATGTAGCATAACACATTCAACTAAACAGTTCTATGAAATAATAAGTAAACTAAATACAAATTGGTTCAAGGAGAGTTAGAAGTGAGATCTTTTTGAGCAAACAAACAGCATGGGGATAGTTGGCAACTATAATGTTCTTTATTCCATATTTAAATTTGTTCTTTTTAATAATGATATCATTAGTGGACTTTAAAGGGAACATCAAGTAGAAATTCTTTTAGCATGAATTAAGAAAAGATGATTAAATTATATGCTTGGATTCACTTTCATTATTTTGTATATAAGATTAAACACGACTGAATTATCAGTCATATGAAACATGATCTAGATCTGTTCACAAACTATTTCAGAGAGTCTAAGGATTTCAGAAATTCCAAAGGGTCAGGAAAGCAGCTGTTATGCTTCTGAAATCTTTGCTTTCCTATTCCGAATCCTTTGCAGTCCTATTTCCAGCAGTCCTTATGAGCTAGACAGTGTATCTGAGCATCTCACTCAACTGCCTGCCTATCAGAGATAGGCAGAAACCAGTTGAGCTGATGGGAGTGGTGCTTCACAAACCAAGTGCAGCTAGCTGCGTTTATTGACCGCTTTGTAGTGAGTCACAGTCATTTCCTATCTCAGAACACCAAAGAGCTCACTGTATTTTCCACCATGGTATGTGTAATACATTTCAAAACAAACGCATGCTATGGCCATGAACTGAAACCATAATGGGGAGGAAAGTGTAGGCACACATTATTTAGCCTCCTACACACTTGGAGCTTCTCTTCCTTGCTCCAGCAGTGTTGGAAGCTGGTGAGGACAGACACTTATTTTTCTGTACCACAGAAAACAATGCACAGAGAGTGATAGGAGCTATATTTAGATCAATAATTCAGTCATCATTTATAGGAATTCTTTCACTACTTAATGCTTTGCAAATAAACTATTATGCACAGAAACGATAGAACTGATGAAATTGCCTACAAGTTGATGGGCACATGGGGGAAATGTTTGGTGTTCTTTATCTCTCATGGTGTCTCAGAATCTCAGGACTCTGATTGTTAGTTGTTATTGTCTACATCTACGTGTCCCACAAAGCCTCACATGTTTATAAGGGGGGGTTTTGAAAGGTGATTGACTCAAGGGAGTGCTGTAGCTAATTTGATGTTAAGAATTGAGTCCTGGTCAGAAGACATCCATGGGGCCATGATCTAGAAGGGTTTATCTCCCTGCCACTCTCCCATCTTTGACTTCTTTCCTGGGCACTGTGAGGTGAACAGTTTTCCTCTGCCCAGTCCCTTCTATCATGGAGGTTACTAAAATTAAAACTTTTAAAATAGTGAGTGAAAATAACTCATTCCTCCTTTAAGTTATCAAGGTTGGCTATTTGACCTGGTGACCAGGACAGTGACAAAGTACTATTTGGTCACTTGCATTTTCTCATTTAGTCTGAGATATAAGCCAGTAGTGTGAAGACTATTTCCCTTTTATTAAATACACAATGGGAGTAAAGAGGTTACATAACATTCTGAAGATTCAATCATCTGTTCTAAAGCTGTAGCATTTACCTGGATTAATTCCATTAACTTTTGGTTCATTATATGTCAAAGGAGTTGATGGAATTCATTCATTCTATAAATCCTTCTAGCTCTAAGTTTCTGAGCCAGGCAGTGTTGTATGTTTCAGCTTCACATTCACTGTGTTCAGCTCTTTCCCTCCAGACTTCAAATGCACTGTGTTTGCACACACACTAAGGCAAATACACACACACTCATAACATTACTTTGCAACATTAAAATAGCTATTGCACCATTATGTAACAATAGTAATCACTTTTCCTATTTAATATGAGAAGCAAACTAGTGAAGTAGGCATTGTTTGTATTACAGGTGCAGAAACTGAACCTCAAGGAGGATAAATAACTTGATTGAAGTCACAGAGCTAGTTTGTCAAGACATCTGTGTGTGAACCAGATGTGTCAGATTCCGAAGATCCCTTACATCTTCACTGTATCATGCTGGTATCACTTGGTACCACCTCTTATTTACCCAAACGGAACATTTTACATTAAATCCCTACTTTTGCCCTTTTGGGAGTCATTCCACAATTTAGTCTTTGGATATGCTTCACATTATTCCTATAAAATAAAGATGGAAAGAATAGAACTACACTCTTTCCAGTAATAGTTTGTATTTAAATAAAAAGACAAGTGACTTTAGAAATGTAAACTAATAAAAGCATATATATATATATGTTTAAATACTAACAAACTTCTAGAGACAATACATAAGAAAAGTTAGAACTTTCCAAAATTCACAGTAGCAAACGTGCTGATTATAGGGAATACAACGTAGGGTTCATTTTTCATCAATATTAACACTCTGGAAGGCTGAGGCAGGACGGTAGCAAGTCTAAGCCCAGACAGGGCAACTTAGTGAAATCAGATACTGGCTCAAAATAAAAATAACAATAACAAAATGGTGCTAGGGTTGTGACTTAGTGCAAAGTCCCTGCACTCAAATCTCCCGTCACACACAAAAGAAGCAATGACATTCAAACTTTTTCTTTGTAGCATTTTTTTTTTCAAGTAAAGATTCATTTGTACATCAAATGTGCTTATCTGTGATAGAGTCGGTAAGCTACTCCTTTTATTCTTTGTTAGCACGACAATATTCCTTCAACAATGTGAAAATGTACCATATTATTCGATTCACTCAGTGATTTACTGGACATTGTGTTATAAACTGACTTGTGGGGGGTCATGATTTAGAATTCTCTGAGTTCTATGGTGTAAATTCCCCACACAGGGCCACATCAAGCTACAAAATGAAACCACTGGACAAGCTTTGGGAGGAGCTGCACACAGTCACGTTTCCCACATCACTGGGAGCCAGCGCCCATCCTGATGAAGGGAAAGTGTTTCTGAGATGGATCTTACTTTGCGAATTTCTTGATCTTTTAACTACTTTCAGTATTGACTTGAATTAGCAAATAACAGTAACATAAAAGAAATATTTTGAGATATTATTTGTATTATTCTTTTTACTTTATTAAAATTATTTTTCAGACATCGAAGTCATTTTACTTCACATCAGTAATATTTTATGTTAGCATATCTGGTAAAGAATACTTAAAATATATTCTTTTGAACTGTAACCCTTCATAGAAAGACAGGGGAGAATGATGAGAGTGGGATATGAAAAATACAATTAGAGTTTCAAGGAAAAAAATTCCACCAGGATGACAAAAAAGGAAGGGTCTAACATTTAAAAATTTCCTTGCTACTTCTCAAGTTTTCCTAGAATTTGAGCTCCTATGCTCAGGTCTTCTTCATCCGCTTGACATCAGTTGCCAAGTATTGAAATCAATGAACACTATATTTTAAAAAGTTCACTTTTGAAGTAAAGGCAATTAGATGTATAAGGTAATTGTCTCACAGCCTGACTAGGTAATATTCTATGAATAGAATGCTATCAGAATAAATGAATTTCATCCTTATATTAAACAACTTTGAAGAAATGACATTCAAAGTTTCCCTGATTTTGCCCACTTAACGGTTACTGTTGTTTACCTAGTCGATGCATTCTTTGTAGCAGTTTCTATGAATGACATCTTGTACTTCCAGAATTGAATTCCAATTCAAAAATAAAGGAAGAATTCTAGCTACTCCTGAAAATGTGGCAAGTCTGTCTCTAAACTCATGACAGGTTTGGTCAATAAAGAAATACAGAAACCATAAAGGAAAATGAAAAGTGACATTTGTTTGAAAGAACTTGGATGAGGAACATGTCATTCATGGAAATGAGAATAAATTCTCTTATTTGAATGGCCCTTTTTGTGGATTATAGACAGTATGTGCTGGATTTATTCAGAATTCAAAAAGATTCTGTGGCTATCCTGAAAAAGATAACAGATAACTATACTTACTTTTGAAGAAGCATTCACTAACAGAGCTAGAAGACATTTTTACTCACAAAATGACAAGGTTGTTCAGTAAATTGCTTTCACTGGGATGACAGTGGTTCTTTTTAGGGTGTTTTATTTTGTTTTAGAGGCAGGGTCATTCTATATAGTTTTGGGTGACCTTGAACTCACATGTAGCCCAAGCTGGCCTTGAACTCCCAGAAATCCTCCCACCTTAGCCTCATAAAGTGCTGGGATTACAGATGTGCTCCACCACACCCAGGATGATGGTGACTCTTCATCTGATTTCTTAAACTACTTTTATGCATAACTCTTAAAAAAGAAAATACTTGTGTATGTGTTCCTGTCTGAGCAACAGTCTCCCTGGTTCTGTGTTCATAAGCTGTTACATTGGAAGTTGGCTGCTAAATCATATTGCAATATTAAAAAAAAAACCTCAAGATTGTGAATAATTATTGAGGACAGATGGAAAGGTTTAGTTTTGAATTTGTGATTTGGTATTTGTGCACTGAATTTTTCAGCCAGAAAAAAAAGCTGCAATGTGTTCTATAACTCTGACTTCACTCTCACTGGGTTATTCAGAATCATAATCTACTGACGGACATGATTAGAAGATACTTATAATATCATAGGTGAAGGTGGTCTTTTTGAAGTGCATCATTTAAAACTGTTTCAAAATTTATGAGGATACAGTTTCAGGGTGAATTCTTCCTACTTCCAAGTAACAGTAATATATTTTTATTTCATATATATTATTTTCAATTAATAAAACTTTAATTTCTACTTATTCATTGTGACAAGATGACACTATTCTTTGTGCATTTAATTTCCATTACCTAATACCATCACTAATCCCGTTTATCCTTTAAAAGTTCAGTTGCCATACTTGCACTTCTTTTCATGTCCTACTCCTCCTTATTTTTTTTTCCTGTAAATTATTGCCCCCAGATAATATTCAACTCTGTAACTGGTGTAATAAAAATTCCAAAGGAGAAGAATTATAGTGTTTTAAGCACTGATCATATGGGCTTTGTGCAAAATTCCACTGGGGAGTAGAGAGCAAAATTACTATAAAACCTAACATAACATATGTTTGTGAACATTGAGCATATGGCCAACGAGGAATGCATGATGTAGGTAAAGTAATTGCAATGTCAGCTTCTCACAGAAGCTTTGCTTTCTCACTCCAGATCAGATCAGCAAATCTGTATGTTTCTTATATGTAAGGGACTGTGTTAGAAATGCCTTTGTGATAAAAATGGGAGGAGACTTTCTCTGGTAAAGAACCAGCTGTCAGGCAGATGAGCACTGAGTAGGAGACCTCATAGCATTCAGGGCTCTTTCTCAAGCAATCATTGAATCAGAGATTATTAAACCCATGGAAGAAATGCAGACGGAACATGGTTAACTGATTCACTCATTAACTCACCCATGAATTCAATGGATATTTACTGTGCACCATGTATGTGTCAGGGTGTGTGCCAGGCAAAGGACTGAACAACAGTGAACAGCTAGAGTATCTGCTCAGTCCCTGCCACAGAGAACACAGGAGTCTTTCTGTCCTCAGCAACACAGCAGCACTCTTCTGCTCCTAGGTGTACAGCACACAGCATGTTTTCTTAAGGTAGGAATTTCTGTGAATGGAGATGTTACTAGAATGGAAAGTCAGAAAGAGAGGAGTTCATTTCTGGGCTCTCTGGGTAGAATCAATGTAAAAAGAAGAAAGACTGCTTTAATCCTATACTCTGCAATATCCAAGGATCTTGGTATCAAACCATTTGAACTTGAGCTCCCTCACCACACTGGAATTTTCCTTGACTTCGTCATTTGAACCAGTGAGTTTTCACACTGAAACATTTTAACAATATATCTGAACCTATTCTGAAGAATAGGTTTTACAATTTCTTTTCACAATTTCCCTCATCCATAAATTTATAAATTTTATTTAGTGTCATCACTTTATCATTTTACCTAGATGTGAAATATTGTGTAATTTCAAACTTGTAGCAGTTTATGAAGAAATATCAATCTTCTAGTTAATCTTCTCAGTAGCATTTCATTGTGTAGCTACCAAATTACATTTATATGGAAGGAAAAAGCAAAATAAGTTAAATAGGTCATACTTATAATCCTAATCTTTAAATGAATATATTTTAACTCTTCTATAATTCTGTAATAGAAATGAAATAGGGATGTGGTAATAACTTAGATGAAAGCATTTGCCTAGAGTATGTGTGAGCTTGGGTACAATCCCAGGTACTTAAAAAAATCAGTATCAACTACTAACTTATAACTGTCCTTGTGGAGTATGCTGAACTGTGTATGGATACTTGGGCTTTGGGTATTGCAAAGACATGCAAAAAGATGAAAAGTAAACTTAAAACCAATTTAAATATAGAAATGTTATTGATTTTGGAATCATATATAAAATTCATAAAGTCCTTTATGAGAACTGCTGTATTTTTGTAATTGCTTTTTTTAAACTGAGAATACCATGTTTTCTTAAGAAAAAGCAGTTTTTTTTTTTCTCTCAACCTATTTGTTTTAATTTTGCTTTCTTCTCTTATTACATAGGCTAAGACTTTCTGTATGATATTGAAATACACTGTGGGGATATTTCTATCTCTTTCCTCTTCATATAGGAAAATATTCAATCTTTCTTGATTAAAAGTTATGTAATCCAAGCCCTCTGGGACACTGATGCAGGAGGATCATTAATTCATGCCTAGCTTGGGAAACTCAGTGACTTATCTAGATGTGTGTCAAAGTTTTTTTGAAAAGTACTTTTTTTTTTTCTTTTAGGGAATTCTCTTTAGTTTTTAACTTGCGTGGAGTTGTCACAAATGTACTCTGGCTTCTGTGAATGTCCTTTGTTGCACAGATGATCATGTAGGTTTTCTTCTTTATTCTTTTTATAGGGTGAATTATATTGATTTTGCATATTAAAACAAGCACTACATCCAGTAGTAGCATCACTTTATTAAGATATATTATTCATTTATATATTGATGGATTTGATTTTTTGATATACTGTTGCTGACTTTCTCAACTTTGTTCATAACAGACAATATAAACTGCTGTTGAGGATGAAAAGCAACTGAGCAACCCTCACATATTTGATAACAGAAATACAAATTATATAAGTACTTTGGAAAACAATTTGGAAGTTATCATACATTTAAGTATTTGCTTATGTGACCCATAAATCTCATTGCTAGAAATATAACTAGGAGAAGACAAATTTATGATAATGTAACGTAGGTTCAGGAAATTGTAGGGCACCTATATCCATAGTTACCCAAAACTGGAAAGAGCACAAATATCTTCCAGTGACTTTGCTGGTAAACAAACTAAAATATATATACCCAAAGGAATACTACTCAGCAACCAAAAGCCTATGCAATTGATACCCAAAATAACATGAGTCAATATCAACTGCATTAAATTGGGGGTCAGAAGTCAAACGTTAAAAGTTATGTACTATAGGAGTCCACTTAACTTCATATTAGAAATTATAAAATAATGACAAAAGATAGATCAGTTTTAAAGGATAGAAATTGAGGAAAGCAATTTATAAGTAGTAAAAAGGGATTCCTTAGAATATTCAAAATATTCTAAATATGACTCGAATTGATGTTACACAATGGGATGTTTTGTTAAATTTTACTGTACATGAAACCATAGGTTTTGCTGTATTTCAATTACACCTCAGTCAATCTGATCAAGCAACAAAAAATGTTATTCTGATTGATGTCCATAGCATTTTTTGCTACATATTTTAAGAATGTTGCTCGTAATTATTATTTATAATAAAAATTAGTGGTCTCTTTTATTAAAGATTTTATTTGTACATGTATTCTTAATGTTACAATACATTTGCTTAAAGCTACCCTTCAAACCATTTCCATTATATTTTAGTGGAACATTCAGATATGCATAAAGGATAGAATTCTCACAATCTGAGCTATCAAATAACCTTTCTTTGTTTAGTTTTTGTTAGCTGCTTGAAGTACCAGATCTCTGAGATAGAAATACACTTTCTTTTGACAAATATTCTTCAATATAACACACCTGCCTCTACAAGATTTATGTGACAAACCCCCGTATACAACTCTCCAAAGTCAGATAAAACTAGTATCCTTCGTTGTTCATGACAAGCCCATGATTTGAGTTACCTAATATCTAAAGTCATTTTACAGAACTCTTCTTGAAATTGTTTTGCTCTAATAATCAGTTTGTATAAGATTGAAGTGAGGATTCTTGACAACAAGTTTTTGTGAGAAGTTCTACTACTTGTTTTTGCTAGTCGTAAACTGAATTGGTTGAAATAAGGAATTATAGTAGTATTGCTGATGTCTAGTGCTCTTTATATATTAAAAATTAACGTCATTAGAAACTGCAAAATGTTAGAATCGTACCCAAGTATTGACACTCATTAAATTATGGCTCCTAAGTGTAGTACTATTCTTTAGAAACAATTAATATTGAACTTGTATATAAGGACTGATGAAGAGAATTAGGTGTTTTACAGGACTGGCTGTCTGATTCCTTAAGTAGGATTGAATTGATACCTCTTCTGTTCTTATAAAAGGATACCACAATTAAGTGACTCACTTAGTACAGTATCTGCACATAGCGAATACTCAATAAATAAATTTTAGCTTCTTATAATAATAGTAACAGTATTAACCATACAACAAGAGTAAGAATAGCTCATATACCACCATCGAGAATAATAAAAGCAGTAACTGTGTTGTTGTTTTAGCAGTGTTATCAACAAGAACAGGCCTGTCATTGATTGCAAGTCTTAGGTTTAGGTTTACAAGAAAACAAGACGATCTGATTAAAAACATGCTTGAGATTAATTTTAAAAAAACACACTTGTTTTATCTCTTCTTGAGAAGTGTCTATTCATTTCAGTGACCAATTTTTGATCAGGTCCTTTGTTGCTTGGGAACTCTTTTTATTTTTTTAAAGATAATTTAATATGCTAGGTATTAGTCCTCTGAGTTGAAACTGGAAAACATTTTTCTAAAATCATTCTGTAGGTCATCTCTTCACTCTGTTGCCTGTTTCCTTTGTTGGGTAGAAGCTTTCTTATTTGATATAACCATCTTTGTTAATTTTTGGCTATAATAGAGCCACAAGTCCTCTCTAATCTTTGAAACTGAGTGGCTAAGATCCATTAAACAATTCAAGTTAGGAATAAAAAAATAGCTCAAGCCTAGTGGTTTACCACATTAGCAACATCTTCCAATTGCCTCTTCAGATTCATTTTTCAGGTGTTAATAGCTTGGACACAAACAGTTTGAATCATAGCCTCATTGTTATTGATGTGATGTTTGTCTCTGGAGAACAACCTTGCATTTATCTTAATGTATATTTTATCATGAAAAATTACTTGTGAAAGACTCCAGGAGAGATGTGGTTATTTAATTAAAATAAATGTATTCTGATAATGAATAGAATTAAGCCTATAATACACATTCTTAGACTTTATTTATGTTTAAGACTTTTTTCTTAATTTCCCCAAAGAGTTAATTATCCTACATTTAATTCTTCTTATCTCAGTTACACTTCAGCACAGTTGATTCAAGCTGAGTTCTAATGTGTCCTGGGAATCCTGGACTGGCTCCCAGGAGGAGGGGTGGGCTGCAGCCTGGGTAGGTGGCGAGTGAACAGGGACCCTTCTTTCTACCCAGCTTGAACAACAGT
>RJWM01032722.1:0-21234 GCA_004363535.1 Dasyprocta punctata | reverse complement strand
AGAATCATTCACAATCAGGAGTCCTGAACCTGTGAAGGTGTAAGCTTGCATGAAATGGTATGAACAGTTTTTAATTAAAATTTGTTTTAGAAAATAACATTAAAAAAATGTTTATGCACTGTTACAAACGCTTTGACAAACTGTAACGAGACCTTTAGGTGCTATGTGAGGGTATGGGGAAATTTATAAATTAATGCCTTTAGCAGGATTAGTCATTAAATTATTCAGTAAAAGATAGTGTCAGTTTCTTGACTCCAAACAGTAGCATGAAACATATCTAACATAAGACATAACATAAGAAAAAAAATCTGAAGCTAAACATGGCGTGTTGAGGTATTAGAAAAACTAAGCAAGGGTAATAGGAAAAATGGGGAATAAAGCAAAGAGGTTAGGGCAGATGATTCAAGATACTGAATGTCATGTAAGGATTTGTATCTGTATCTTAGACTGGAGAGCTACTGGTGAGTTTTCAGCAGAGACACCATGACATCATATTAGTTTTTTTATTATTTTATTTTATTAGTAATGGTGGATAATACATAATATTTTTATTCCTGGTGATAAGTTGGTACTTGAAGAACCACACTTGCATTCCTTTTTTCGTGCCCTTTCCCTTTTCTCTCTTCCCCCTTCAACTATCCCGCCCCCATTTGCAGGTGATGACATTTACATTCCTTGTAAAGAGCTAGTACATGCAGATAATAAATCCCAATTCCTTTTCTCATCCCTTTTCCATCCCTTCCCTCCCCAAAAGTAGCAATGGAATAAAGGAGAAATGAATGTGTTACACTGGGTTTCATCTGGAAGCCATTTTGAGCCTCAGAACTTTGGAGGAAGATGGTGGTAAAAATCCTGTTTCCTGGATAGAAAAAAGCTGAAGACAATGTGAAGCTGTGGATGTGTGGGAAAGCTCACCAGTCCTGGAGAGATTAATGGTAATTATTCTCAAATGAGATTATGCTCAAAAAGGTCAAATTTGCCTATAAAATAGTCTGTCTAAATTGTCACCAGAAAACAGTGACTTCTCCATCCATTCTGCCTTTCAAATCTTACTTAAATGTTTCTCTGTTAAAGCTAGAAGTTTGCTTCACTGTTGTAGATGAGAGTTGGAAACAGATATCATATAAATCTTTGTTTATGTAGTTTATATAATCCAGCTACTTATTTTTATATATTTTATCAAATTGTTATTTGTTTACTGCTGGACACTTTGACATTGTGATTCAGAGTTTGGCAAATATTAACATGAAATTATCTGATTTATGCAAAATAAAAACTCCCCATGTGATTTTGGAAATTTTATAAAACTCTTTACAAAATGAGAGGGTTATTTGTTTCTTTTTCAAAATATGGTCCTTATAACATAGTTCCTGTACAAATGATAGAAATTTAAAACTTCCAGTAAGTAAGTTTTAGTCTCCTCAAAATAGATATAACTTGTCTCACTGTTGATTTTTAAATAATTTAAAGAATGAGAAATTCAGCTCCCTAAGGCTGTGGTGGTTGCTGTGATATCAGTGAAAAATATCATTCCATCCTTAAGCAATTAAAGAATTGAAGTCATGAAGTAGTAGATGTGAGAGTTTAAACAAATGCAAATATTTTCTATCACATTAAAGAATTATGTATTTGTAGAACACGGTAAATGCTCTGTCCTTTGTTGACTATTTTGAACCCTGTTTAAGGATTAGAAATTTAGCTTAAGTTTAAATTGAGGTAACTTGTTTTATTGGACTCTGCAAAGTTTCTCAGGTGAGTTGCAATAAAATTTTAAATAAAAGAAAATCAAAGACTTCTCCAGAAATTTTTATGGTGCATTAGGTAGTAAATTTAGTAGTGCAACTGTGGAATAATGATGTTTGCTCTATTGGTCAGGATGAGAATTTTATGAAGCACTTTTTCATTTTGAATTTGAAGTTAAATGAGATGACTATAGTTTAACAAGTTTCTTGCAATACATTTCCACAATCTGTATCAAAGTTTTAATTTGGAAAGATGTGTCAACACACATTGAAAGAAAGATATCCAGACTCAGACTGAATAATGTAAGTTTAAAATTTATTATTCTGCCAGGTTTGTCCTTTTCAAGTTTTGAATAAAAATTATTTTAATTCGAGAATAAAAAGATGGCAGTATTTTAGTAGATCAACACAAGTTACTACTGAATTAATTCTATGAGTGAGTTTTACCAAGGAAAGACAAATATATTTCCTCTGACTTATCGTCACTTACTCTTTCTTACCATTCTCAAAACTCTTGACCTCCAACCAAATCCATGTTTTTAGATTTCTGTCAATTTATTTCCATCTGGGAAATATCTATGTTCCTTTCGCTGGGACATATTTCACTAAGGAAGGTAGAAAATTTATTCTTTAGTGTTTAGTTCCCATTTTAATCATCAGTTACCTGGAGAAGCCACACCTACTATCAAATAAAATAAAATGTCAAGTATTCATTCCTGATTTACATAAACAAATTAAAGAAACAGTTTAATATGATATGTAGTTATAATTTTCAGTAAAGGAAACAGTGTTTTCATAAAAATTAAATGGTTATTTTCATGTACTTGTATTTGTGTCAACAGAACTATTCATAATTCTTTGGATTCAAAATAACAGTTGACAGAGGATTTACCATGTTCCGGAAACACAAAAGTCATATTACTACAATTATTTCATCAGATAAATCACTCTAGAATTTTTATTTTATTTTATTTTATTTATTTATCTTTACAAATAATTTAACTGAAACAGACAGAAACAAAAATCTTGTTAAGAACTGATGATTTGACTCCCAAAAAGGCTTCTGGAAAAAATTATGATCAACTAAATCTATCTCTATTAGAATTATTGTCAGAGGTAAGAACTGTACCTTGTCAGAATCTTAGTGTCTTAGAAGGTTCAGAAAATAGTACATGAGAAACCCAAAATATAAGAACAATTAAAGAGCAAAATGAAATTCATAAAATAGAAATAAGGGGCATAGATCTTTAGTAAAAGGAAAGGGGACCAAGAGATGGAGGGAAGGCAGAGGTTGGTGAGGGTAAATGGATGAAAAATGAATTAAGAAGTGTTGTGAATCTAGGCTAGCTCCCCCATAATGAATGTACCATCAATATATGCTGATAAAAATAAAAAATAAAATGCCAATGCAAAATTTTGTATCACAATTTAAGTGATTTAAAGTGGATGATTAGAGAGAAGAAATTGCTTGTAATTGGGCACCATTTGCTATATAATAGTTTGCTTGATGAACACAGAGAAGTGGGAATCTGCCTAAGTAGACTATTTTGCAAAAAGTAGATTGTGAGTCCAGATGATCTTTTCTGATAAATTCTTTCTCAAGCAAAGCATTTGTTTAGAGTTCTTTCTTCTTGATCAACGAGTGATTATTTTAGTTTGAAATATTTGAGAAGAACTAGGATATTGAAAGACACTAATTTAAAATGATTAGTAATATCGTTGTCAAACTATAATTATAAAAAAACAGAAAAAATAAACTTGACAGCATGAATGATAAGTGATAGACCAGAGTTCAAATTATACCAGAAACTTTGACAGGCAATCAACCTAACACTAGATTAGATTCTAGACCATGAACACTATGTTGTTGGTTTAATGTAGGAATGATGAGCATTTGATGGATGAATGTGTCCCTGCTCCATTATGACAATAAAATTTGTATAATCTATGTGATATAGATAAACATTTTCAAGTACTATGGAGTGACATATTTTGTGGAAGAAATTAATTATAGAATCCCTTAAGTTAATATTGTTAGTTGTTTTATCAAACAAATAAAACCACTAAAAGAAACATAAATTGTACATTGTGAAATATAAAACTGGTTCAGTTAAACTTTATTACTAGCTGGGTTTTTGCAGTCTGAAATTATGTAAAATATGTGTCACCTCTTATGGACAATTAAGCCTTAAGTGCATTCAACTAATCAAACCTTTGCAATCTTTTAGTATGGTTTTTCGATATGAAACTTCCACAAAGGCCCATGTATTCAAGGCTTGACCCCTAGCCCATGGTACTATTGGGAAATGGCAGAACTTTTAAGAGACAGAACCTAGTGGAAAGTATTAGGTAATTGAGGATGTGTCCACACAGATTATAGGATGCCAGTCTCTTTCCCTTCCTTTTCTTTGCTTCCTAGCTCATGAGATGAGGCGCTTTCTCTGCCTTGTTCTTCCACTATAATAAAATGCCTTATCACAGATCCCAAAATTATAGGCCAAAAAAATCATAAACTGAAACATCCAAAACTATGAACCATTGCAAACCTTTTATCATTTTCAGTTACGTCATTCATTACAGTTACTGTATTCATTACAGTAATGGACAGTTGCCTATCACAAAAAGTTGGTGCTAAGAAGTGGTGCCATTTATATGACTATAAAAAAATATGGCATGGCCTTTGACATGAGAAATAGAAGAAAGTTGTGAGAAACAGTCTAGAATGCTATAAGCAGCATCTGTCTGACAGGTGCTTCTGCTGAGTTAGAAGACTAGAATGCTTAAGGAAAATGCAGACAGTAATGGTTATGCTGAGAGGTTTTTACATAGAAATGAGAATTCTATTGGAAATTATACTAGCTGCTATTCTTGTTACTGTTTGACCAAATATTTGGCTGCATGTCCTAGACTATGGGAGGATGAATTTAGAGGTGTTAGACTAGTTTATATCATAGGTCAAATTTTAGCACAGCAAACATTAAGACAGCATCATAGATATTAGCAACTGGCAGATTTCTAGTAAGTATTCAAGGCAAAAAAGCAGAATGAAAAGGTTTGAAAAATCTGTAGGTTGGCAACAAAAGGGGGATGTCTAAAATTTTAACCAAAGGAAGGTGTGAAGATTAGTGCTTTGGAAAAGTCAAACTCTTTGCACTGGAACAATAGGAAGGATGACGCAAAGACTTTCTGAGGAATCTGCATAAACTTATTCAACACAAACTCAAGGTGTAAGCGTAAAAACTCAGTTTAAAGAATTCATTTCAAAAAAGACTGGTGTGCTTCTGAAATATTTGTTATCCGCATGTGTACAATGGGTGCTCTCTTCATCCACTTACAGCAAGCAATCATAATCTTTCATAGCCTCTCTCACAACTCTTTTTCCAGCATATTTTCTAATCTCAACACTATTCCTCTCCTAGAACAAAACAAAAATAATTTAGCAAAATAAAGTTCATCTTATCACTTTCTTGCCACCCATTTGCTTTGATGCTTTATTGGCAGGTATTCAGGCATTCGGGTTGGCATTTTCTATGTTAAACTCTCATCAAAAAAATTCTATAAACAAAGAGAATTCTCTTTTGGGTGAATCTTGGGATCCTGCCACTAATATTATTTACATCGGAAGGCCCCAAAACATATTAGTAGAAAAAGGTAAATTGTCCAATCATTTGATCAGTATTGTAAAAGTTTTAATTTGTTTAGGGTGGAAGTTTTAGATGTAGACTGAAATGCTTCTACACACATGCCAAGTACTTTTTTTAGAAGAAGATACTTTACCATAGTGAGCCCTTTTGTTTGTTGAACTCTGCCAATTCTAACATTTATAGTCATGATAACTCGCATGTACCGTAGACAATTGAACTATATGGACTGGAACTGTATGGGTTCAATTTTACTTGAATCTTTTTTTTGTCAAATAAAACAAAACTCAATAAAATTCAAAGATGAACCATATGACCTTGAAATTTTGAAAAATTAAGAGTTAGGTATGACAGCAACACACAAATTATATGTAAATAATAGTTTATGTTATCATTTAACACTGGAAAATACACACGAATCTGTTATTAACATTTTTAAGTTTATCAAAATTTGCACACAAGCATTTATAAACTAAGCATAGTAACATTCCAAGTTGGGAGAAATATAAAGAAACAAAAAGGTACATAAATAATAACTACACAAATGTAACTGTAATACATACTGGATAACTGTAAGTAATTTGCGACCATCTCCCGCTAATACTACAACAAGCTCAGGTATAGTGAGTTTCCACTTAAAGCACCATTTGACATTAATCATCTTTGCATACGCAGTTTCTCTCTCAAAGTACATTGCCTATCACAGAAAAATGTGAACTTTTAGGGCTCTTGGTACATTTTTATTTTACAAAATAAAATACAAGTTATGTGTTAATCAATTATTTATGTTTTTAATATGGTTTCCAGATACCTGGGTATTAGTAGCTAATTTTGGTGAAGTCAAAAGTTTTATACAGTTCATCTTCAGAGGGAGCAGAGAGTGGGCCTCAAAGATCCTATATCACCCTCTCCAACCTTTGGCCCATTTATTATCTCCCATCAGGATTCACATAGCTGTGCGGCAGGTTCTTGTTACCATCAGGGCAATCAGGAGTAGCAGCATTGAGAAAAGCAGCCACCGTTTCCTCTAAACACTGACAACACTAAGTCAAGTATAACAGTGGTACAGAAAGTAGTGTACTGCATGACCTGTGGGAGGCATCTTCTGGCAAAGACAAAAAAGTCATTGCAAGATTTTTAGAACAGCAAAAATTGTTCAGTATAAGACACAGGTATATTTTCTTCCAAAGGAATGACACCAAGAAAAATTTACTTTTGCATCAGATTGTCATAGAAAGGAAAAACACCAAAATGTACCCTCATAGTACAAGAGATGTACTGTGGACGTTGATACTTTCATAGATCAAAAAAGTTCAGTGGCAATAGATATTATACACCCTAGCATGGTTTCAGGTCAAGGCAGTAAACGATGAAGATTTAAAGTGTTATATTTGCTATGTTACTCTGTTGTAAGGATCCACTCCAAAATTACCAGTGAAATTACCAAAATAGGGAAAAGAGCAAGGAATTGGAGAATCAGAGAGTAGTTTTGAAGGTTAGCCCCCAAAACATTGGCCCTACCACAAGCAAAGGTTCCCAGGTTACATCCTGTGCAGAGAAAAGATGGAAGGTGCTGATACATATTGTGCACAAAACAAGGCTGGCCAGTTAAAACCATATGAAGACCATATGAAGATTATAGAGCTTCATCCCACAGTCTTTTTCCTGCAAAAGACAGCATAGAAAGAGCAGCAAGGAAGAGGGTGAGTAACATCAAGGAGATGAGACTTGCCCTTGGTACTTCTGCAACTTCAGTTACTGACAGACACTGAGAAAGCCTTAAATCAGAAGATGGCAAAAAGACAAAAGCAGTGAAAATTCTTCAACTCCCAAGGCTGAGCAGTGTGGCATTAAGTAAATGTCAGCTTACCATCTGTCTCTACCATTATCCAGTCATTCTATAGGAATGAATGAATAAGAAATCACCGCAATAAGAAATGTTCAAAGGAGTGGATCAGAAGACCTTAAGTGATTGCTTTTTTGACCAGGTAAGTAGAACTATCAACATTATCAATTTAATGAGGGTTTTTTCATAACAGCATCTCTTTTTGGTAACAACTTAAAAGAAAAAAAAACTTGCTGTTTCTCAGTACAATTTTTAAAAAATTTTAAATTGTTTTATATTTGGTCAAGTTGAGATTTTCAAGGACTTCATTTAAAATTTGTTATAAAAGTTTACAACTTGAATTTTAAAAATTCATCAGACCATAAGCACTTGTTTGAGAAAGACTTACATAAGTTTTACATAAATTTTTGACTATGTGGTGGTCAGCACCCCTAACCCTTATCTTGTTTGAGGGTCATTGTACCTCTATTTTCAAGTAAATCATACCCATAAAACAACCACCAAACTACATAAGAATTAATGCAGTGCTTTTGAAATTAGACATTTTGTTAGGCTAATCTTCGACTATCTGCTGTTCATTTCATTCTTTAATTGAAAATCCCAATTTGCAATGTAATTTTGGCTTTTGTCTCCATTTTTATTTTGGAGGTTTAAATTCCAGAACTGATTTGAACAATCTAGGATTTTTTCAGAAAAGCAATTCCTCTTGTACCTGGATTGGCTTCTCAACTAATTTCATGGAATCAATAGCCTGCTTTTGGATAATTTTCTACTAATACTCAAATTTCATGATTGATACTTTCTTTTTGTCTGTTTCTTCATCGCTGTATTACATAGGTCATTGAGAATGTAATTATTTCTTCATAAGTCCTCTCTTTTGTCAGTTCTTTTTCTCTCATAAGTCTATTGTTACACTGTTCATCTTTATTTTGTACATATTCTTTGAGTAACTTAGTGTACTTTATGACTTTTAGCTCTAATCACGAGCTAATGATTCACACATCTATATGCCTGCCCTTTAATCTAAGCCCGTATACCAAGTGTCATTTGGAAATACTCATCTACATTGCTGTAAGCGCTCATCTGTCATCAAGAACCAGATGAATCAGATTTTAGTCATCTTTATCAACTCTGAAGGTGACTTAATGGTTCTTTATTCTATTCTGCATTCTATGAACTTCCTATGAAACATTTTCTGAGTTGACTTATGATTGTTTGATCTATTAATCTCTTATTTAATTGTAATTTCTCTGCAGACAAAAATTTTGTATATATCAACCTGGCATTTCCAGCATCGAACAATAGAATTTCTGCAACATTTTAGGTGATTAAAGTAAAGAATTTTGATTTTTTTTTTCCAAGTTCAGTATCTTCAACAATGGACTCGATTTCTTATGTGGTAATACCTAGGAATGGTTTATACACCAGATTGGCAATTGCACTGTATAAATTCTAATATCTATTCCATGAATGAAATAGTATAAATCCATGATCTTCCAATACTTTGAAAAGAAATTTCATAAGCAGGAAAAGTTAACTTATTTTGGCACAGTGTACAAGTTTCTAATTAATCATTTTGCTGCTACTAAATGTGTTGCTTAATTGCTCAGAAATCAAATTACTTTAACACTACCAAAAGCTATTGAAAATTGGCACAAATGCCATTAGCAGATGAAGTATCACTTAAATTAAATGCTTCATTTATTTCATTATTTTAAGTCATCACATGAGTTTAGAATAAATAAACACACAACTTACAATTTATTTTTGGCAAAAATTTGAGTCTTCCAGGGACAAAATTTGTATGCACTCTCTCTGAAACAATAAAAAGTGACTGCCACTTGGCAGTTAATGTGTTTTATGATGTTTAGAAATCAAAGTATTTGAGCCTGTTTCAGAGTAGTAGAAGAAAAAGTGATGGACAAATATTAATGCCAAGGAAAAATAAAGCCCAAATTTGGTGCCTAAAAAAATCACTTTTCCTCCTTTTGTACAGGTGTAAGTCAGTGATCTTCAAGAAAAACACATTACATAGGGAAAGGATGTAGACAAATTTGGAGATGTTTGTATTGATTTGTACAAATTCATAATTTATACCTATTTTAGAGGGGAAAATATAGGCTCAGAAATTATGGGAAAGGAATTAAGATATGTTACATACTCCCCACAATTAATATACCCATTTTATGCTTCAAACATATACTAATAAAAATTTTAAAATTTTTTAAAAAGAAAAGCAAACCAAATGACTTGTCTAATTTCATAAGTAAATGATAAACACATGTTTATCTTTCTTATGTTATTATTTTTAATAATAGTTTTATGACTATTTTATTTCTGTCCAAACTTTATTTCCAAAAAGGATTTTATGCAGCCCATTAGAACCAAAATGGAAACTATAACCTGTAGGGGGTTATTGTATGTATTCTCTCTCCCCTTTCTCTTTCTCTTTCTTTCTCTTTCTCTTTCTCTTTCTCTTTCTCTCTCTCTTTCTCTTTTTCTCTCTCTTTCTCATTTACTGTCTCATTCTCTCTGACTGTTATGACTTGTGTTTAGTTATCCCTCCAAAGTCTCATGCAGTCATAGGTAGGGCTTTTTCAGAGGTGGCTGGATCTAGAGTGTGTGATGCTGGAACTGATGTTAGCAAAGGGAACTAAGATTAAGGTATGAGTACTACCCAGCCTAAGTAGCTTGGATAAGATGCAAGGGATAGAAATAACTGTGATCATCACTTGCTTGCTTGCTTGCTTGTTTGCTTTGCTATCTTCAGCCCATCATGAACTGTTTCTGTCTGCAATGATGGTCTGCCATCCCTGCTACCTTGGAGCCACTCAGTTATGGACTGAAACCTGTACAAACTGTGAGCTAAATAACTCTTGTCTCCTTTAACTTTGGGTGTAGGGTATTTTGTCTCAGCAAAGGGAGAAAAGTAGCTAATACAGGAATGTTTGTTCTAAAAGAAGTCAATAGTCTAGGTGTCATATGACAAGTAGAAATAGAAATAAATAATAAACCAAGGGATCAGTGATCAGATCATGGCATTTTCAAATAGTGCTTCTCTTTTCCTCTATCCAGAAATGTGAAGCATTTGTTCGCAATCAAAACACCAAAAGTGTAATAGAAAGGAGACTATCCTGCATATGTAAAGAATTAGACAGTTAGAAATATTTATATGTTCTCAAAGTATCTCTTAATTGGCATGGACACATGGCTACTTTAAATATAGGACTATTTTATGTTTCTATTTCAAGAGCAATCAGGCAATGCTGGCTAAGATAGAATCTTCTGAAGTTTCAGAGATGAAAACTTTGTATAATAGTAATAGTGGGACTAACAGACAAGTCTGAGTCTAACAAAATCACAAGAATAGGAGTATCCTATTATTTTTGTGGATTTTGTTTTTTCCCAACATTTATCTGTTTTTGGCTTCCTATTTCTCCTCCTTAAACAGAGAATTCACTAATAAAAGAAAACACCAGAAACATCTGAAGAGCAAGAGCACAGGTGTTCATCAAGGATCATAAATACTATTATTTTATGGTTGCAGTGCTGTATTATTCCTCTGTGCCTGTGCATATTATATTTATGAGATATATTTTCATGATTAATATTTTCTTTATATCCAGGTTACTACATAAAAATATTCTTTGTACTTTGCTTTAATTGTCACTGGAATCTAAGTTTTTTCTCCCTAGAAACACATGTAGTCAATCAATTTGGGTATTCTAAAAAGTATATTTTCCGTTTAATTGCAAGAAAAACATATTTTCCTTATTTAATTAATAAAGCTGAACTACATTTCAAGGGACAGAATTATATCATCTTTTATGGTGCTTTAATGCATTATAAATATCTCAATGTTTAAAAGGCAACATTTCCTAGGCTTCACATTAGCTGGACTAATTCATTCAGAATGCCTTATCTAGGAGTGAGATATATTTGCTTCTAGGCAAGTGCCATGAAATACCCAAGACATTACTGAGAAAGCAAAATGTACAATTAGAAATTTTCAGGTAAGATCTTATATGATCGATTAGCTTACTCTAGACCTTCAATAATCAAGAATACTAATCATCATGCAGGTGTATATAAGGAAGTTGACTTGTAAACAGAAAATACCAAAAAATTCTTTAGATACTGTAAAACTGTTTCACAGATGAACTTGACTGTCTTCTAAGTAACTCAAAACAGCTTAATGCAGCTTTTTAAACTGTCTTACCCTTCAGTGAAACAAGGAACATAATGGCAGACCATTCCTACAAATGGTAACTTGATGAAATAATAATGCACATAATTTGGAAATTTTAGTCTGTCTGACAGTATATGAAGCAACTGAGATTTTGAGTCTTACTCATTTCAAAATAACCTAAATGAAAAGTTCAACCCTCTATAATGCTTAATTTCTATTAAGAGTACTTGGGCTTGATAATTTGATATTGATATTTCTGTGAATCATATGAAATTTTGATGATACATAGCTTAAAATAACTTATAATTTAATATATGTGCAGATTTGAATTACATGTGGAAAGACTATAGTGAAAGTATAATCACTGCCTAGCATCTCGTATTGATGTGGCTTTTTGTTGTCTTTCTGTACATAGAAAATCTGAAAAGTTCATCATGAATTTATCATTTTCTTATTTAAACATTTCTTACTTTAATAAGAAAAAGTACATTTTGATAATCTTGAGAGTCATGTAAAATACAACAACCAAGTATATTGGTACTTTTAAAATAAGTAGAAAATTTTGTGCAGAAAACATTTAATTCGGTATCAGAGGACAAGGAATTAAACACACTTTCAAACTGTGCACTTAAATGGAACAAATGTTAGTTCTTCAAGAAGTTAGGAAACTGAATATCACTTCTTGGCACATCTATCTTCTTTCCTTCCCAACTCATTTCTAAGTCCTGAGAATTCTAACTCTAAATATATGTAGAATCCATTTTATTTTCACATACAGCTATTTATTGATTCTTTGCCTCCATCAGCTCTAATTACTGCAGTATTTCAGTATGCTGTATAATCTCTTTATCCCATGGAACCTAGACAGATAATTTACATATAGTACATGATTTCCTTTATCTTCCAAACTACATGAGATCCTATTATACATATTGATAGTACTTTCTTATTTCTACCTTTATACTTATTAAAATTGCAATCAACTAGGTATTTATTTTAGATCTATACCCATAACTAGAATTTAAGGCCCATAACAACAATTATCATCTCTCGCTAGTTACTTTTTCATCCCATGATCAGACTGGAACTTATTAAGTGCTAAATAAATCTTCAAGAAATAAATAAACATTCATGACTGTTTTATAAATTAAACATTTAGGTAATAAAATTTCTAAATTAAAATAATTCTTAGAATGTCTGGTGTGCTAAACTTCTATTAAAGGTTAAGATTGACAGGGAATTCTTCAAATAATTTTACCAGACACACTCTTGAACAAAAACATAGCGACAATGTTAGGGCACTATTGCTGTACAGTGCATCCCTTTTGTTGTCAGTATATTTTCCATCACTGGCTCCAAAGGCAAACTATAACCAATAGACTAAATTTGATTCAACTTTTTTTGTGCTGTCTGTGAACTAAGAACCATTTTTGTATTTAAGTGATTAAATGTTTCTTTAAAATGATATTTTCGGATATGTGAAAATTATATGACAATCAAATTCTCTGTTTACAGCTAAAGATTTTGGAATACAAATATGCTTGTTCATTAAATGTTATTGTTCTATTGTTGGTTTTTATAATGCAAAAGCTGTATTGATAATTGTGACAGAGACCCAATAGTCCATAAGTCTGAAATGATTATTGTCTGGCCTTTGTCAGTTATCTGGTTTAAATTATGTACAGTGGTTTCATGTTGGAGGGACATTATTCAGTTCTCTTGTCATGGACACCAATATTGCCATTTTAACTAGTAATTCAAAATGGATTTTGTTGCTAGAAATGTCCTTTGTGGAAAACTAGAGTAAAAATAGTGTCTTGGAAAGAATATAGTTCTGATAGTTAGGTGACCCCAAGATGGAGTCCTAGTTTTCTTCTTGACTTAATGATTTTGGGAAAACGCAGAGCCTTCTTTTTTTCTTTCCTTTTTACTTTCTTAATTTTATGGGGATATTTTTAAAAAAAGTGACACTATATCTACAGAAAATATAACGAGTATATTATGTGCTAGTCACTATAACAGTCCAAAAATGTCTATTTGGTATTTACAAAAGCATAAGCCACATACCCTTCTTACAGTTCCATTTGAGAAACAGATTCCCAGTCTTTTAATATGAAAGGAAATTTGATGAAGTCCATTTCAGTCTAGCAGTTTCTCCTTGTTAATGGTTTTGAAAAATGGCAGTGATTTTCAGTCATGCTGACTTTCAAATACTTCACCTAAAAAAAGCTAGTAGGATTCTGTGCTAGACTCAGTCTTGGCTTTGTGCTAGAGTGTATCAAAGAGCATATCAAAAAAGCCTGCAGTAGACAGTCTTTTGTTTGTCTGTTTTTGTATTTTCCCCCTGTACTTGATCATGAAGTTTCAGAATTTCTCTCCGCGAGAGAGTACATGTGTGTTAATGTGGCATGACTGTCAGGGTACTTATCCATAAAACAGAAAACACTGTTTTTAGAGAAACCAAAGGACACAGTGCATAAAATGCATTAACTATGAGGCATTAGGTTTTTGAATGTCCACCTGCTACTTCCCATGTTCTGATTTTTTTTCTTTTTACTCTTCAAAATACAGGTCCCTGACTATATGGTAGATTCCTTCTTATGCTGATTTTAAACCATAGAACAGAAGACTAGAGGTGAGGTGATTAAAACATCCTGTAGTTAAATGTATGATATTGAGGTAGGACTCATTCTTTTAAAAGTCTTGGGTTTTTTGAGATGTGATTTTTGAGATAACAGAGTCAAAAATCCACATAGCACAAATTAACCTCTAAATGAGAAATTTTAACAAGCCAGCCTTATCTTGGGAGAAAATCTAATTACCAGCTATTTTTTGTTCGATGGAAGGAAAATTGTCTTTTGAGCCTCTCTGGGGGAAAGATAGAAAAATCTTCTGCTCCTTTGAAGCATGCCTTCATCAAAAGTGAGTTCATGTAAAAAATGTCCTTTGCTATCACTTAACAAACACGCAAGTAAACAAACACAAGATGTGCATAGAGAAATTTGTCAGCATAGCTTGAAATGACATATGTAAATAATACAAAAATTTAGGCAGAATATAAGGGGACTTGAAGACTCTTATTGCAGACATCTCTAGGCTTTGAGTGGCAGCACTTCTTGCTTAAGTCTTAGTGTTGCAATTCTTAGTGCATTGTCTCCCAGTGGCCCCTGTCAGAAGCCAGAGCTCATGGCTGCTTTTACTGTTTTCCTGAGCTTTTCAGCAGCTCCTAGCACTTCCAGTCACCTTTACAGGTCTCCACCAGTCTCTGGAGTTCTTCACAATCTTTCTGGCTGCCCATCATGGTCAGGGCTAATCACTCTTGGTGTTACCAGCTTTATCTTAATACAACCTGCCCAACTCACTGTACCAAAAGCAAAACTCATTAAGCTTGTTTCTACATGTAAGGAGCTTCTGGTCTCATGATGCCAAGGCATGAAATTGCAAACCAAAGGGAAGAAGTTAGGAGAATTTTTATTGGACAGAAGAAGAAAATGAAGTAAAAATCCTGGATTTCTAGAAGAGATCTGAAGTGGGTGACTGAATGATTCTGTGATTCAGGGCTGATAATTGCTTGATTGTTTAGTAGTCACTTATCACAGGTGGCTTTGTGATTTGAAACTACCAATTAGAGCTCAAACAATCTACCGCAGTTCTTCAACATGTTTGGTTAAAAGAAACTGTCATTTTAGGGGCTGGGAGTTTGGCTTAGTGGCTCACATGCCTGTCTGGCAGGCATGAGGTTGTGAGTTTAATCCCCGGTGCCACCAAAAAAAAAAAAAAAAAAAAAAAAAAAAAAAAAAAAAAAGGAACTGTAATTTTAGAGCTATAACTGGTTATATTTTATTTTAAATTCTTCAAAGCTCAGGAGTTTAGTAGAAAGTGGCTGCAACTCCCTACAGTAGGGAGGAGTCAGTGTTCCGTGTTGCTGGAGAAAATTGCTCTTTGGTCCAAAAATCTAGTTCACTGTCATTCTTATTTTAATTTTGATGTGTCTCATCCTCTTCACTAACTCCTTCGAGGACTCAATCCCTCTCTGACTGGCTATTAATTTCTATTTAACTTAAATTTCTATAATATGCACACTTGAGTGAAGGCTTTACTGTGGCTTATGCTCCAACAATGGGGAGGGTAGTACACAAGAGGGTAGCCTCCTAAAATGACCCACAGAGCGTGAGGGAAGGTCACTTATATAGAGAAGAAGCACCCTGCCCAGGTACAATATCCTGTACTTCCTGGACCTATTTTGGGATTTTTTAAATAGTATCAGATGGGTGTGTCACCTAGTTAGGTTGCAGGGCTGAGTCATATGGGATAGGTCTATGTTCGAAACCTGCTGCAGCCAGGTAATTAGTTTTCAAAAAGACTTCTAGGACATCCTCTATTGTCATAGTGACAATTCAGTTTGCAAACGTAGTGTGACAGCTCCCACCATTCTACAGAAACAAGAAGGCTAAAGCTCTGACTGCAGCCACTGTTGTGGAGTTTTCAGAAGCAGTGCCATGTCCCAACAGGGCTTGTAAATAGTGGGGATAATGGCAACAGCCCTGGTAAGTCCCTAATTTCTGTTGACAGCAGCATCTGTGTGGTCCAGAGCAGGAAAATGGCATGGCCAAGCCCTTGCTCCTGATAAGGCTGTTGCAGCAAACTGTGACCTAAAAGACCGAGGTAACCACAGAGGTGGTGGAAAAATACTGGTCACCTGAGTTACTTCTGAGACAGCAAGGGGGAGAGGCTTGAGGGCTATCAGTGAGATCATCTCATCGTCTGGCAGTCAAAGGGAAAAGGGAAGAACAGGCACTCATTTATACAACTTTTGCTTCATGTTACACAATCATCTTTAGCAATATTACTGCTAGACACTCTATTTGTATATTTTAAATTATATGAAAACTAAAAATATTTATGCTTTAAAATAGTTTGAATTAAAAGCCACATGTCTTTTATTAACTATAATTAAACCATGATACATAAAAACATGTTTTTAAAATTGTGATACAGTGCCTGATTTTGTTTTGTTTACTCACAATTCAATGTTTGTATACATAAGAAACTTTTATTTTTTTTTGCTTATTCATTTGTTTGTTTTGAGACAAGGTCTCACTATATAATTGAGGTTGTCCTTGCAATCAGTATGTAGCCCAACCTGGCCTCAAACTCACAGTGCTCCTCCTGTCCCAGCCTCCTGAGTACTGACATTACGAGGGTGCAACACCATGCCTGACTTTCTGCTTTATTGTTTCAGTTTGCTTTTCTTTTTTTTATACACACACATTTAAGGATTGTAAAGGAGAAACCATATATTAGGGGTATCAAGTAGCACATAAATTATTTTCATCCTAAATTATAACTGCAACAAAAAAGAAGTTTTATGATATATTTTTGTTGCTAATGTGACTGTTACAGAACTGAAAATTTATGTGTTAGGAAGCACTCTCAACTAGATTATGAAACAAAAGAACTTAACAACTTTGGAAGAGTTATTCGAGTAGATTGTGTCAAAAATATGCATTGTAAAAGTCCCTAAATATGTATTTATGTAAGTGGGGTCATTATATTTATGGTGTCAATTACCAGTGTACTAAAGAAAAAAAATCAACAGATTAAAATACTTTCATTACAGGGGATGATGATTACATACAAGCAACCAATCTTGACTCTTCAAGGAAGTTAACATGAAGAATTTAGATATTCAAATGAGATTCACTGTAATATCCCTGAACACAACTTATTCTGAATAAAAATTTAGTGTATACATATGATGAAGATCAAATAAGAATTAGAGTACAGTCTCAAAAGTAAAATCATATCCCACAAATTGTTTCAAGCTCTTTTGGACTAAAAGAATGAAAATAAGTGAAATATCAGGGCTTTTGTAGGCATTAGCAATAAATGGCTTTCTGATATCATTTAACTGGGAAGTATATATGTAGACAGTCATGGATATATTTTGCTCTAAGGTATTATTACTGTTCTTATTGTTTTAATTATTTATTCTGTATTGGGGGAAAAGGAAATCTGTATAATACAGAACAAAGGCACAAGAAAGGGAAGGCAGGCTCAATTGTATGAAGAGTGACAAATCCTAAATGCTACCCCTGCTGAAATCTATAACTAAATGTCTTAGAGTTAGAACGATTTTGGCAGTTTTCATTAAGTATCGTTTTTCTGAGTGCTTCACTAGAGTTTTTACTTGTAGAGACAGAGGACAAAGATAACACTATGTCAGGAGACAATTTATGAATTAGCAGGCAGAATTATCATAATAAATTCCACTTGGGTAAAGATGATAATAACGTGATAAATATTGTGTCTTTCCCTATTCCTATCTAGGGGTGAAACTTAGCAGACACTTGGGGTATTTCAAACAAATACACTTGAAATTTATTATTTTTCTGCTTGTCAGAGATGGCTGGAATACATAAAGGGATTTCAACACTGTACATAAGTTTTCAAGTATAGAATTAACCAACGTAACCTATAGACAATTTGACTTATCCCATGAAATATTTTTAGGAATCTGTATCCCTTAGAAAATTTTAGAATAATTTTAAGACACTGAAGCTTCCCTTAATGCCATATAAAAATATTATAATACATAATTTCCAGTTAAGAAACTGGAATATAATCATGACTACCTTCCCAAAAGCCAGGTTTTGATTTTTATCAGTTTCCTTGTCTAATACACAGAGTATTGCACTATTCAACATAAATCATTAGCGAAGTTCCACGAAAATTAAAACTATTTAAGAATATTGGTATTTTGATACTATTAAAAGAAGGATTTAGGCTGGGTATATGGCTCAGTGGCAGTGCCTGCCTGGCAAACTCAAGGTCTTGAGTTTGACCCCTAGTACAAAAAAAAGAAAACATTCAGGATGGGAAGTTTTTCTACTACCATTCAACTAATTGAGTAATGAAAATGCATAATAATGTACATAAAGTTAGTATAAATTTAGATGAAGCTTTGCCCTGAAAAATATTAAAATATAAATTTTTTATAACATCTTAGTTTTGTGTTTAATAAAATGGATACAATAAATCGCTTACAAAGTATAGCCTGAGAAACTCAGATGTTAGGCAAAATATCTTAACTATGTATGCCTGGAAAGTGATAAGTAATTATAACTGATTAAAATTTTAAGTCATTAAAAAGTCATTTTGTCAATTTTGTTTTTCTGTTTATATACAGTATGTTGGTTCACTCTATCCATAATGCCCCTTAATCCCATTTCACTGACATAAAGTCTTATAAAGGACTTATCTGAAATTCAAGGTAAGTTCAGATTGTATTCTCTCTAAAAGTTCCCTAGATTTCTTCACTTAGAAGAATCTTTACGTTCTTAACTTCCACAGTGTGTTTTCCAAATGTTGAACATTTCTTTTATTGAGCATTTGTATTTCTTTTATTCTAGCCTGCAGTAAAAGTATGTTTAGAAGTGTTTATTTACTCTAATTATATTAAAAATGCTGGTATGAAAGGAATCATTACCCTGTTATGTAAGTATCATATTTAGACTCTACTAAAATGAGCATCTGCTGAATTTATAATATAATGTTTCTTCCATAATTTATGCATGTATTAGAGTAATAACTTTCAAATGTCACTTTCATGATAACATCTACAATGATAAAAATTAGAAAACTATAATGTTTTTACCAATAATAAAGCAGTTAAAAAGAAAATGATATTAGATACCATAAGGAGAATGTCATTACATACCACGGCAGTATAAAACAGTTAATAAAATTGAAAAAAAAAAGCTTGGATTGTTTCTTCCAGTATGGCATCATTCAAAAAAAGATAGTGAACAATCTTGGATGCTATATGCTGCAATAATTAAATTATTTAAATAGTTGTACTTTTATTTTTTATGCATAGATTGATTAATTAAACAATTATTCAGGGCTATAATTGAAAGTCATTTTCAGAGACAGTGGTGAGCATGTGCAAGATCTTTGGTTCAATCCTTATAGCAATAAATTGTTCGAGAAGAAAATCATAAGTGTTAGCAGAAAAGATGATCTAGTTCAAAGTTATAAATATTTTATATTGTAAAGTCTTTGTTGTGTATGAGATATTGAAATCTTATATGAAAGTGATTAAAAAATTTTAATATATTTTTCTGTGTTTGTTTAAATATCAACTTCATTTGAAAGTAGTGACTTAGGGGATTTTATTTTACACAAGAAAAATACTATAAAGAGACCAGAAATAATAGAAACATCCTTAAGTACTTAAATTGCACTTTTTCTAAGAAATAAAAGCAAATGGAACATATTTGTTACCTGTGAAACTGTTTCTGACACTTGCAACAAGTCTTATGGTGCACAGGTGGTTTTTATTAAAGCATTTGCACTTTTTGTATGAAAAAAACAGAATACTGTACACTTAGATCACTTGTACCAAAAAAAAATTTTATACCCTGCAGACGTCTTTTCATTATTATTCATAAAAGTTTAATGATTTAGAAAAATCCATACCACTTTCATCTCTTCCTTTTATAACTACTGCAAAGCTACAGCATTTAACTGGGACATAAACCAAAATATATTTTGTTGTTTCTTTTGCTACAGCTGTTACTGATTTTGAAGACAGCAGGTGAGTGTATTGAAGAATTTATATCCTTTGAAATGTTTATGCACCCCATTCTCATGTAGCTTCTTCATATTTAATATATGAAGTTGAATATAATGTCCATTTAAAAATATTTACTTTACTCACAGCCAGTACTGACCACAAATAAATTTCTTCATTGCCAAAAGAACTGATTCTGTGCAATAACAATACACCTAGCTCACTTTTGAAATTGATAATCTGTTATAGTCAAAGTAGATCATCAGGATGTAATTACACTTGAATATAATTAAACTGTTCTTGATAGATTGTTCTAGGGTTATACTACTGCCAAATAAATTTAAAACCTTTTGTGCTTATCTACCAACAAGCCTTTTAAAATCTGGCTAGTTATTTTCTAGAGATTTAAAAAAATCAACAAATAATTTTAGGCTTAAATATAATGCCAAGAGGATTATATGTGCACATCTTTTCTCATCAAGTGAACATTTTTCTCCTCAAATTTCCCATGAAATTGTCCATGATAAGTTAAGTGAAACTCTGATACAGTACCAGGTAACAAATATGCTATGAATTAAATATTGAATTAACATTTATCTAGCATTCAGTTCATGTTTAATATTTATGTCTTATGTGACAGATTTCATATTCTATTACAATGACATATTAGCATTTAAAATGAATTAAAAACTGATATGAGACTAACTATTTGAAACAAAATGACATGACAGGAACATGATCATGAGAGGTCTTAGATAATTATGATGAAGTTTCTGATTTCTGAAAGGCCAAACTATCTGCTTGCAAGGAGAGACCTGCTTTCTTGGAGACGAGTGTTGGGGAATAGGTGAAGGGAGTATTTGAAGTAAAATATTGACTCATACTTAGAAAAATAATAAAAATTCAGAAAATTTAGCATTTGTTGAGTACCAGTGTTAGATTTTTCTCCTTTAAGATGTGCAATTTATGTGAAAAGAAACCAGTTTTACTACAATATGTTTACCTCAATGACCGAGAAACTTCAAGAAAAATCGGAGAGCTGTTGAAGAGAAGGGAGGGAAGTGTCTAAAAATCATATGTTGAAACACCAAGTAAACTAGATTTTTGGTTTACTTTTTCATTTTACATTTCAACTGCAATTTTTTTCTTGGTGTTTGGCAATAAAGCAAAAAATAGTATTTTCAAAATCTTATTCAGCACTTTCTAATCTACTTTCTATTCTATGTGAGAACTCCATAGAA